>VZTZ01006178.1:208215-228137 GCA_013400955.1 Drymodes brunneopygia
GGGGTGTGTGCGCGGGGGGGGGCACAGTCGGGCTGTTTTTACTCCCCGCCCGTCGTGTCCCCGGGCTCCCCCCGCCGTCGGGGCTGCGCTGCCCCCGCACCGCTCCCCGCCGAGTCCCCCCGCGGCGCATCCCCGGGGTGACAAAGGGGCCTTGTGCCCGCACGTCGGGAGCGTTCGGGGCGGGCGCCGGACGTTACGGGTAGGGATTGCCCGCCCCGGCCGGAGCCCCCCGGGGGAAGCGGCGCGGGAGGGTCCCGGGTGAGGTGCGGGGTCACCCGCGTGTCACGCTACATGTGTGTCACACGCATGTAGGGGATGACCACGCACTGACTGTATGCTAAACACTTTGTGCCTCGTCATAGGGGTGCTTTGCTAACAAGGCGGCAATTAGATGTATAATTTTCAGCAGTGTGTCATCTTTATTATTATTATTATTATTTTATTTTTACACCCTCCTTGGGTTTGGTGTTGTTTTTTTTCCCCTTAACACCCTTGGAAGGAAAATACGGCCAAGCCCTCGTGAAGCCACCCACCTCCAACCCCCCGAAACTGCTCAGGCCCTATACAATGCATTTGGCTTCTATTGACTGAGAAAAAACCCAATTTGGGGAGAAACCAGTTGGAAATGATACCAGTGGCCCTGCTGGTGTGGCGGGCACCCTGCAGCTGCTCACTGCTGTTGGGTGGGTGGCATGGGGTGGCAGGGGGAAAGGTGAAGGCAGAGGTTTTGGGGGGTTTTGGTGCTTTGCAGGGAGCCGGGACAAGGCGGGCTGGGCGATCGTCCCATCAGCGAAGCGATAATCTCCTGTGTCAGGCACGCCGGGGTATTTTGGGCTCCGGCATCCTCTCTCCCCTCCTATCGCTTTACCCCGCGCGGGTACGTGCGTGTCGTGAGTCAGGGCATTGGCAGTGCCCGGCCACCCTGGGGGGCCCTGCCAGCCAGGCTGCCAACCTCCCCCTGGTACTGGAGTGCTCGTGATGCTGAGTGGAGAATTGGGGTTTGCCAGGTTGATGAGCCCCCCCATGCACCCACTGGTTCTGGGGCCTCTATGGCCCCACAGCCCACACCCCTTGGGGGTCATTTCCTCCCAGGGATGGGAGGAAGAGGGTCCCCAAAGCGGGCGAGGGGTGAGGGCTTGCCAAGGTCACTCAGTGGTGAAGCCAGAAGAGAAACAGGTAGGGGGGCTGGGACCCTGGTGGTGACAGGGCAGGTGATGGTCACTGTGGCAGTGCCCCAGCAGTTTCCCACCAGAGAGGATGAGCATGACTGTCCCATGGGGAGAAGGTGCTGGATTTGGCCCTGTTTGGGTGTTACAGGGTCAGCATTCCCATGGGAAGAGGCTGCAGATAGATGGCTGTGGGGTGAGCAGCTCCTCCTCACAGCTGGGTGACACGGGGGGACATTGCCATCCCCAGGGACCTCGAGCACCCAGCTGCCTCCCCACAGCGGGCATGTGGCTGGCACCACACTGGCTTTTCTAACAGGAACAACCCTTTGAAAGCAGCGGGTTCAGCCGCCTTCTATAAACAGCACTCAGGTATTTCAGGGAGCCTCATCCTGCCTGAGGTGACTGCAGCAGTGGGGTGCAGCTCAAGACTGGGGGGATGTTTCATTTTGGACAGCATAACCCTCCAGCAGTCGCCCCACACCTAACATCCCTTTCCTGCAAAGCAGAATCCTCCAGCTCCGTCCATAAAAGGGACTTGCATCCATTTGCCATGACACGCGGTGCCTATTTATCGTGATATCAGAAACAGCATCTCCTTTTAATCGCCATTTAATCCCCATCTTGCCACCACCAAGTGGGTTGGGAGGCGAGTCCCGGTGGCCCTGGCGCTGTGCCGAAGGAAGGAGCCTCTTCCCGGCGGTGTGTGAGCAGGTCATGGCACAGAGGAGGTGGGGGTGGCAGTGGTAATCAGCTATAATTAATGTATTAAAAAGCAAGTAACCGCGCAGCTCCCATCAAACACACACAGGGCACGAGGCTGGTGGCAGGTGAGCTCGCTGGTGAGACTGGGTGCAGGCACGCAGCAGCCAGAAACGGCGTAAATGGGCAATTTTGGGCTGTTGGTGGAGGGGGGAAATGTGTTTTCCTGCGTTAGTACTTCTTCTGTCTGTGGGAGTGGGAAATGGAGGAAAAAAGGGGCTGCGAAGCCCTAACTAAGGGTGCTGCTGGGATTTGTGTGACAAGAGCCATCCTGAGGCTCTTTGTGAGGTTGGAATCTCTCCGTCCATCACTGAACCGGACGGATGCTTTCCAAAAAATGTCCCATCTCTAGGAGCTTCCCTCTCTCATTAAATCCTTGATGGCTCTGGCAAGGGGCTGGCGGGACAGCCGCAATGTTTACATCGCCTCGAGCGCTGGTGGTGGATGGGATATAACCAACTACCCCTGATTCTGGGAGCTTCCATCCATGGGGGATTTACCGAGTGGCCAGGCCGTGCCCTGACCTCCTCAGCTGTTTGTCCAAGGTGTTATTCGGGGTCGGGGCCAGGCCGGGAGCCGCGGCGGCCGAGCCCAGGCACCTGCGTGTTGTGGTTGGGGCAGACACCTGAAGCGCATGGGCGTTCGCTATTGCCACCGTCACGTGGCGACTTATGAAATGTTTTTTTGGAGGGAGGGAGGGAAGGTAATGATGGGGTGAGCCGGCGGGGCCATGCCCCGCACCAGCCTGCAGCGGGCACGCGGCAGGAGCGGCCCCCCCTGCGCGATAACGCACGTCCGGATCCTGCTGCGGGTCTGGACATGCTGCTTGCAGCTCCCGCTGCTTCAGCTTTCCCCGCCTGTGAAATGGGAGCGAGGGGCCCCGGGAACAGCTCCTCGTGGTGCGGGTCAGCCGCTGGCCTGGCTGTGGCAGTGGGAGCAGGGGGTCATGCGGTGCTGGTGCCATTTCGGGCTCCCCGCGCAGCTCGTGGCAGCGTTTCCTGATGGGCACGTGTGGCCGAGCCCTTTGGAGGTGACAGGCCGTGAACCCCATGGTCTCGTTCTTGAGGTTGGCAGATGGTGGCCTTGTGACAGCGTTCAGTGGTGCAGCTGATCCTGTGGGTGAAGGATTCGGGGAAATGCCGATCGCATGGGGCACGTCCCATCCTGGCAGCGCGAATTCCGATGGAAGTCGTCCCCCCATCCTGTCCCAAGCAGATGTGATGCCCCGATGCCCTCGGCGTCCCCCATTATGTTGCCGTGAGACAACAGCAGCACCGAAACCCAGCGTGCCCACCGCTGCCACCTCCGAGCGGGGCACTGGGTGTGTCACAGGCTGTGCTGGGTCTCTGCTCTATAAAGCCGACCCAGAGCTCACCCTCGGGCACACTCCTGCGAGCCAGAGGCACAGAGGTGACGGCGGGGCTGCGCTGCTCCCGGGAAGCGCTGGCTGGCGGGTGGCAGGCGAGGTGTGAGTGATGGAGGAGGCTGCTTGGTCCCCTTCCCCCTTTGCTGCTGGGGGATCGGCCCGGACGCGGAGCGTGTGCTGGCAGAGCTCCCCGGGCTGCGGGGGGTGGCCGGGGAGGGGACAGCAGGGCTGCAGCTAATTTTAGGAGGTGGGCAGAGCCTCATGGGAAGCAGCCGGCTGGAGGGAGGTGTCGCACTCGCACCGCGGTGCCCAGGAGCATCGAGAGTGAGCTCTGGGTGACCCTGGCTCTGAGGATGCTGCCGTGGGCTGGCGAGGGGGCCCTGCGCTGGCAGCCCGGTTTTCTGCTCTGAGGAAGAGCCGTGCCCCCGCGGCTGCCCCGGCTGCTGGAAGGGCGGTGGGACCGGGGAAACACACAGGGGGCAAAGCCCCGGATTCCCGGTTTGCATTATGCGGGAGGCGGCTGAGCCCCGCGCCGCTCCGTGCCTCAGTTTCGCCGTGACCGTCTCGCCAGCGCTCCCCCGGCGGAGTGCGGTGGAGGCAGGAAGGCTGGCCGGGCTCGGGGATCCTCGCTTGGGAGCGCCAAGCCTTATTATTTCCCCACAACTGTCTCCTCCTCGCTCCTCGTAAAATTAGATCCAGCTGTTCACAATAGCCACTAACTTCTCTCCGGAAGATGTTCAAAGTTTACAGACGCGGAGCGGCGCGGGTGCGTGGAGGATGGGCTGCCGTTCCCATGCCAGCTCCTCGCCGCCCGCCCTTCNCCCTTCCCCCAGAGGCAGCCAGCTCCTGCCTCCCCCCCGCCGGCTTAGGCAATTCGGGTTTAGGATGAAGCACACCCGCACGCAGGCATGCGAGCTCCCGACCCAACCGAGCGTCGGGTTTTTATTAGCAGGAAGATCTGGGCGCTTCACAGTCCGGGAGAGAAGGTCTGGTCCAGGACTCTGCTTCTCCCTGCCCGGCTTTGTGCCCAAGCGCTTGGTGGATGAGTTGGGCAGGGTTCTGCTTTCGTGCTTGTCAACACCTGTGCCCAGCTATGGTATGGGTTTGGGCTCCAGCTCTTGCGTGGGGTGGCTGCTGTGTCCCCTCTCAGCCTTGCCGGGGTGGCACTGCAGAGTTGTTAGGGTCCAGCGGTGGTGTTTGGACAGCAGTGTGCTGGGCAGGGGTCTAACACACTGTGCCAGGCTCTCTGGCACTCTTGGGCCATGCTCCTCACTGGAGCTCCTTCTTTTACCAAGAATACTGCCTTCATGTATTTTTAGCAATTTTCCTCCCCAAGGATTCCAGAGCAATTTTTCAGTCTGCGGGAGCTGGAGTCGCTGTGCCCGTCTCCAGCTCTCGGCTCGGGGCAGTGGCAGGAGATGCTGGGAGAAGGCGATGAGCTGCCACGGGCTCCCAGCACGCTCCTGGCATGCACAAAGATTTGCTCACTGGGATTGTCTGGGGTGGTGGCAGTAAAATGGTGCTAAATCAAAATATCCCTCTCTGGGAATAAGTCAGTGATGGGGTTTGTGCAGGGCAGCCTGTACCTGCTTTCACTGCTCCTGCAGGACCTCAGCTGGACACTGCTTTGAGCTTCTGAGCTCCTTGCAGGAGGGCAGGAAAGCGTGCCCCCCTCCCAGGGGTGACAGTGGCCAGGTGACAGTGCTGTGTCACATTCTGTGCCAGCCTCTGGCAGCCAGGGACACCTCCGTGCCTTGGCTGGGGTGGTAATGCCTGACAGCCGCCCGGCCCGTGTCTCAGGAGCTGATCCCCCTCAATCAGTTCTCACACCCCCATCCCACGGGGTTTGTGTGGTTGGGAGCTGTGAATGTGGCAGTCGGGGCTAACCCTGGGCTCCAGCGGGTGCCACAGCCCAGGCAGTGGGTACAGCTGCTGCCTGGGCAGGCTTGGGTTTCATGGGGGTGGAGGCAGCTGGGGGCAGGTGTGAAATTCATTGCAGCCTTCCTCCTCCTCCTCCTCCTCCTCCTTGCCTGCTAGGGTCCCCTGGGAGATGTTTTCCCTGGCCCTGCTGCAATGGCATAAAATGGGGTCAGCAGCACCTGGAGCTCTTCTGTGGAGGTATTTCTCCTCCTGGGAGCAGGACAGAGGGCTGGTGGGCTGGATGCCTGGCTGACCTCAATGGTAGGACACTGTCCCACTGCAGGCACAGAACTGCCTGACCCAGGCTTCCCTGGTGCTCTCCTGACACCAGCCTTGGCTTCCCCTTGGGACAAGGACTCAGGACTTGTTGGCCACTCTGAACTCACCTAGCGGGGGTGTTCAGGGGCAGACATCCTGAGAGGGATGTATTTTGGCAAATTCATCAGTCACCAGTGGGTGCTGTGTCCAGCACTGGCTGTGCCATGGGCCACCAGCACTGGGGGTGTCACGGGACAGCACGGGGGTGGCCCATCCCCAACAGGCAACTCCAACCCTGTTGTTTCCATCCAGCTCGTTTCATAACACAGAGAGCAATTAATGCTCTAAAAGCTTTCTATTTATGCACTGCTGGGTGAAACGCCCCGTCCTGGCTGGGCAGGGCAGCGTAATTGGGCCAGGGAGGCACGCTGGGTTACAGTGTCCATCTGTCCTCTGCCCTCGGGTCCTGAGCCTCAAGACTCGAGCAAAACCGGCTCAGGTCCTCCAGAAGCCGAAACCCAGCTCTGCCACCCTGCCAGGAGTGGGGAAGAGGAGGGGATGGAGGGCTTGGTTTGGATGCCCGTCATTCTGCTGTTAGGAGGGAGCTGTGCCCTGGGTTTTCCTCATCCTCTTCCTCCTCTCTGCCCAAATATTTTGAAAGCAAATCGCTCACATTTTCTCTTTGTTCATCTGCAGCCCTCGGGGATGAGGGGTCTGAGCATCCCTGGACCTTGCACCTCTGAGTGAGAACCAGCCACATCCCTGCCAGCTGGAGGCTCAGGGCTTTGCTGGGAGCTGGGGGACCCTTTAGCTGTGGGGGTCCAGCTGGAGCTGGGGGACATGGGGAGCCTGGGGCAGCCCTGGCAGTCCTTGAGACCCTGGTGGGATGCTGCCACGTGGCTTCCTGCGGTTTCCTCACTCCGATTGCTTCCTGAGCCGCCCGCCAAGCCGGAAGGGACAGGAAGTGATAGAGGAGAGGAAATTAGTTGGGCTGTCTCACGGGGAGCTGGCCTGGTGCACTGGGGGCTCTGCCACCACCTGGGTCCCCAGACTGTGCCAGGGGACCCTTCGGAGAGGACGTGGCTGGTCAGGAGGCGCAAACCTGGGGGGGAGAGAGCAGGGAGGCCACCCTTCCCTCCAGGAGCCAGGGAATCCCTCACCACAGCCTGAGAGCTGTTTGGAAGAGGAATGCAATGTAAACAAACCTCCTTTCACCGCCCTCTTGCTGCGCTGCATCTGCTTGGCCGCTGCCACCCGCCTCGGTGAGCTCTGGCTGTCCCCAGGACAGCCAAGTGCCAGCCATGGTGGTGTTTCCCTGCGGGAATGGGGCACGGTGTTCCAAAAGGTTCCCTGGGCAAGGTGCCAGGGCTGTGGGGCTCCTGTGAAGAGCTGCAGGGTCATCCTTGGCAGAGCCAAGAGCATCCCGCTCTGTGCACTGCAGTGGGCAGGGCAACATCTTCTCTTGCGGGTTGTGGTCTCGCTGGTGTCCCCCAGGAGCTCCACAGCTTTTGGGTTTCCTTCGAGGGGCTCTGCAGAGCTGGTGGCCGTGTGACCGTGTGGGCAGCATTCCTCCTGGCCATGTCACCAGGTGGGGAGAGGCAGGAGCAGAGACACGGCCCCCAGCCAGCGCTCCCCTGCCTGAAACGAGGGGCACCTTAACAAAAACCTCTGCCTACAACAAATCACTGCCTGTGTCAGGACCCAGCTGTGCCCTCACTGAGCCCCAATGCTCCAGGACACGCAGGAGTTGGGGTGCCCTACAACCTCAGCTTTGGGGTCTCACAGAGCAGTCCTGGCAGGGGCTGCACGCTCAGCACTAGGGAGGATGGGGGCTCGTGTCCCCCTCACCTCTGCAGTGTGGGTGCCATCAGTCATGGTGACAGGGAGGGGGTGATGGCAGCCCCGTGTTCCCCCACAGGGCTGGCGCGGGCGGCGCTGAGCCGGCGCGAGGCTGAGCTGCTCTGTGCTGATCCTGCCCAGGCTTGTCATGAACTTTTATCCTTTTGCCGTGGGGTCTGAGTGCAGGGGGGAGGGAGATGGGCTGGGTTGCCCTGGGCCCCCTGCATGGAGAGGTGGGATGGAGCCAGGATGCAGCTGGACCCCCCTCCCTGTCTTTGCAGGGTTCTTTGCCTTCGCAGTGTCCCCAGCACCTTTGCAGAGTCGTTTTGTCCCAATGTCCCTTGCCACGGGCTGAGGGAGCACCAGGTAAGGAGGGGTCGTTGGGGCTGCTCTGCCCCACACTTGTCCCTCCTGGACAGTGCCAGCTGGGGACATGCTGTGCTGTAATCCCCCTCGAGAATTGAGTGTTGGTGACCAAGCCCTCCAGTCCAGGTGGCTTGAGGAGATGCTGTGACAACAGCCACCACCCCTGTCCCAGTTTGGGCGGGACACAGGGGTTTGGGGCAGTGCGAGGGCTGCTGGGGCTGTGCCTCATGGTGCACCAGGTAGGGTGATGCTTTTGGGGCTGACCATGCTGGGGAAGAGAAATATGCTGTCCCCCAGCTTGGCAGCAAGGATGAGGACTGAGGGTTCACAGGGGCATGGTGGGGGTGACGGGCACCTCTGCCAATGTCACAATGTCCCCGTGCTCTCCTCTGTGCCACCCTGCACGTCCCTGACCCGATCCCTATCACAGCTGGTTGTGCTGGATCCAGCAGCACCTTGCTGCTGCCTTTTGACACTCACAGGGTGCCCACGGTGCTTCTCTGACTGCAGACTCCAAAGTATTTCCTTCCCTCACCCGCCACAAAACACCCATCTCTCAGGCACCCTACCCTCTTCGCTTTTGCAGGGTTTAAAGAGGTTTCTCCTTGCTTCAGCAGGGTCCCCAGCCCCACACAGCTCTCCCAACAGGGTGGCTGCCTGCTCAGACCCTGGGTTTCCCTCACATCCCCCACACGTGGTGCTCTGGGAGCCGTGGGAACACTGTCCAGGTCTCCTGGGCAGCCTTGACCTCGCAGGGAGATAAGGGCTGCCCTGGAGCCATCCTCCCCTGCCTGCTGTGGGCACCGCATCCACTGGGGGACCTCACAAGGGTGCAGCCCCCTCCATCACCCTCTAAAGCTGGAGTGTGTCCTCCCCACAAATTCAGGGTGTGAGGGGCGAGTGAGCTGGATGTGGGGACACCCTCCTGGCGTGGGTGTCGGTGATCATCCCCACTCACGGGGTGTGAGCATCCTCAGAATGGGCGAGCATCCCCTGGGGATGTGGGTCAGTTGTCCTGGGATGCCCAAAGCCTGCAGAGATGCCCGTGCTGTGGGAGGGGTGGTCTTCCTGCCCAGGTCCCTGGGGAGCAGCTGGGAGGCTGCAAGAGCCGGTGACACGTTTTCTGGCAGGTCCAGTCCCCTTCCCTGCCCTGAGCAGGTCTGGCCGCGGTCTCCGCAGGCCGTCCAGCCGTGCCGGTTCCCTAATTGCTGCTGTTGTTGGTGTTTTGTAAGGGCAGGGTGGAGCGGCACTCGGCCGTGCCTTGCGTCAGCGCGGTGCATGCACCCTCCCTCCAGGAAATCCAATGTCTTCGCCTGGCCAAAAGCAGGTTCGGTGGAGGAGGTGGAGGAGGAGGAGAAGAAGGAGGAGGAGCTGCTTCCTCGCACCTTGGCCGGGGCCCCAAGCATCACCCTCCCTCCTCTCCCAGCTTCCCTGAAAAGGCTGGGCTGGGATTTCCCTGCTGGAGGGGGAGTGGGGTGGGAGGGGGCTGGGGACCTCCAAGGGAGGGGGACACGTGTGTCGCAGGCAGGGTGTGGGGTCAGCTGTCACCCTGCCCGTGCAGGCAGTGCCTGGCACGGTGACCCAGGGCACTGGGCACGCTGCCTGCAGTGGTGCAGCCAGCCCCGTGGTTTTGCTCTCAGCCCTGTAGCTTTCCCTTTGGCCCCCAAAACACCCATCAGTTAGGGATGGCAGCGGGTCTGGTGAGTCCTTGTAAAGTCACCCTCTGGCACCAGCTCTTGGGGCTTTCCCCTGTCAGGGTGAGCTGATGGCAGCCCTGGGATGCTGTGGGGCCCTGGGATGCTGCTGGGCCCTGGGTTTCAGGGTCCCTGACCACTGAGGTGTCTTGAGACTGGGAGCTGCTGAGCTGCCACAGTGCTGAGGGGTCTGGGGTTACCATGGTGCTGCTGTGGGGTCTGAGACCAGTGAGGTCTTCGGGGGCTGCAGGGTCTTGGGCTGATGCAGAAGCTAAGGACTCTCAGGTCCCCCCATGTCTGGGGGTCCTGGTCTGCCAGGGGGTCTTGGGCTGCTGTGAAGCAGCTGGGGTTCAGCACCAAGGCAGCTGCACCCCAGTGTAGGTGCCCCACTGGGGCAGAGCCCTGATGCTCCTGCTGGGCTGCAGGGGGGAGTGAGGGTCCCACTGGGCCTGTCCCCAAATGCCACCCTCGCCATCCCTGTGCAGTGCCCGGTCCTGGTGTTCCCCTGGCCGCCCATCCCCAATACCCTGCTGGGTTTGGACCCTGCATCCCTGCCAGGAGCTGCCCCGCGGAGCCCCGAGCAGCAGGCACAGCCGGGGTGCCGCTGTCCCGTCCGGCACCGCTGCCGCCATCCCTCCCTTGGCCGGCTGGCTCGATCCTACAATCCAGTTCTCCTTATTTGGCCACAGTGCTCAGCAAGAGGGGGAGCGGCGGCGGGGGGGACGCGGGCAGGGACGGGCGGCGGGACCGGAGGGGGCTGACATCACATCGCGACGAGGGAGAGGAAAGGGATGGGGGGGCTAAGTTTCTTTTTTTATAAAAGAAAAAAAAAAAAAAAAAGCGGCAGCAAGGCCTCGCAGCGCACTTGAGCCAGCGGGCTCAGCAGTTCCTTTAAAAGGAGATGTCTGTGCCGGAGACCTTTGTACACTCCCAGCCTGTCCGGGAAGCGCGGCGGCGCAGGAGACACCTCTCCGCTCCCACCGCCGGCAGCTGCCGCCAAACATGTTATTGGAAAACACTGAAACACTGCGCTGGGAGCCGGGAGAGAGGAGGAGGAAGAGGAGGAGGATTGAAGGCTCCCCAGCATCACTCACCAGCTGGGGAGGGCCCAGAGCCCCAGCTGAGCATCCTCAGGGTGGGGGGGGCCTCTCCTGGTACCAGGGGAAGGGCTGCTGGACGGCTCTGGCCACCTGGTTCCCATTAGTGGGGTCTGGCTTGGAGCTGCTCAGCATCTCCCTTCAAATCCCGGTTCTGCCTTTGCCAGGCATGGTGGAGCTGGGATTTTGGGGCCTTGGAGTGTTTTTTGGACTGGCTTGCCCAAAGAGACTGCTGTTTGGCAGTGGGTACTGCTGCAGGGTCAGGGTTCACAGGCTGTGGGGCTGCTGCCACTCTGTCCTGAGGTGTCAGCCATAAACACCCTGTGCCCAAGTTCCTTGTATGGATAATACAGTAGCCAAGGTAGTTTCATTCCCAGACTTTATTTGGCTGGATCCTGGGTGGTCACTTGTGACTTGGATTTGGGGGTACTCATAGAAATCACACTCTGCCCCCAAGGACAGCCTGTTTGTGTGTCTGATGCCCTACAATGAGATGCTGCTCTGGGTGCAAAGTGGGAACAGGGCAAAGGCCAGACCTGGCACCGTGCTGTCACTGCACCCACACCCCCTGCTAGGGTTCCTGGCTCTGACAGGTGTCCCCTGTGTCCCAGCAGGTTGTCGTGTATCCGTGGGGGCTCGGGGTCGGAGCCCAGAGCAGCCAGCACCATAGCGTCCAACAGCTGGAACGCCAGCGGCAGCCCCGGGGAGGGGCGGGAAGATGGCCAGGACGGCATGGACAAGAGTCTGGACAATGATGCCGAGGGTGTGTGGAGTCCAGACATCGAGCAGAGCTTCCAGGAGGCGCTGGCGATCTACCCACCCTGCGGCCGGCGGAAAATCATCCTCTCAGATGAGGGCAAGATGTACGGTGAGTGACGGGGGCAGGATGGAGCTGCCGGCCAGGGCTGAAGCGAAACCTCCTGCCCCAAAACCCACGCTGGGGCATCGCCCTTGAGCATCCCCCAATCCTGAAAGCAGTTCATCCCGGAGCTGGGCTGGGGAGGTGGCAGTGACCCGTGTCCCCTCCCTGTGCACGGCTCTCCCTCCCGCTCCCTCCCTCCCTCTCTCGGCCCTGCCGGACCGACTGGTTTGGTGAAGCCGTGGGGCAGGGAGCGGGCGCGGGACTGCGGGGCCAGGGCAGCCCCAGCCCTCCTGCTCCCCTGGGCCTCTGCATCCCTCCCCAAACCTTCCCCGACCGGACCTGGTGGCCAGAGCACCCTGTGGCAAGGGCCACTCACCCACCCTGGGCCACCTGCACTCTGCTCAGTTTTTTGGTGACTTCACTGGTGGCAGCGGGTTTGGTCAGCCCCACTGGGGTGATGATTTTGGAGGTGTCAGCCTCGTTTTTGGTGTCTCCCAAAACTCCCTATCCCTGCCAGGGTAGGGATTGGTTTCTCCTCCCCTACACAGCCCATGATGTCACCTCCAAGAGCCAGTGACCTCAAAAGTCAGGCACAGGCTGCCATATTACCATCACCCCATGGTGCTGACAGGACCAGGGCTGGCATCTCTGTCCCCAGCCTCCAAAATACACCTGCCCATGCAGGATGCTGCTGCACAGCAATGCTCACCCAGTGCCAGCAGAGAGGGGCAAAAGGGACAAGGCTTTCTGGAGAGTGCTATGCCACTGTCCCCACACCCATGCCAGCTACCTGTGCCCCCCCCATTCGCCAGAGCCCCCAACCCACGGCATCGGGGCTGGTGGAGGAGGGGGAGGAGGGGGAGCACAGGGCTTCCCAAGCGTGTGCATTTTTTGGATTTCTCCGGGAATAG
This sequence comes from Drymodes brunneopygia, assembly GCA_013400955.1. Taxonomy (NCBI): domain Eukaryota; kingdom Metazoa; phylum Chordata; class Aves; order Passeriformes; family Petroicidae; genus Drymodes; species Drymodes brunneopygia. The sequence continues at coordinate 220,457 of VZTZ01006178.1, forward strand.
CTGAAGTGCCGCCGGGAGCCTGGCCCTTCGAAGCACGCCCCAACCGGTTTTTCCAGCCTTTCAGAGACATCTGGCAGCTGCTTAAAGAGGCAGCAGCCCCTGCCGGCCGCCTTTCATCTCCCCCCACCTTCCCGAGCACCTCCCCACTGGGACCCCCAGGACCTCTGGCTGGCATTACCGAGCACACCAGGGGCACTGGCAGCACAGGCAATGCCAGCATGAAGCACAATAGTGTGCCCGTGCCTCTGCTCTCCTTCACCACCCCTCTTTTTGGGGGTTTCCTGGGTGCCAGCCCCTGCCACACTGGAGCCAGCACTGCGGGGGTGGCAAAGCAGGTGGGAGCTGGGGAGCCAGGACCCAGCACGGGCACACTGGGCCTTGCTCCACTCGGCTGCTGGACGGGTTATTTTTAACCCAGCCTGTCCAACTGGTTCACGTGGTGGTGTCAGGGGAGAGGAATTTGGGGAATGTGGTAATTTGGAGGAGGACGTGCCCTCTCGGAGGGAATGGCACGGTCCAGATGAATCACAGGGTAGGGGACAAGGGACAGGGCACGTGGGCACAGGGATGGCTGTGAGGGTGCAGCCCTGGGCATGGCGTGAGGCAGGATAGGCACAGGAGATGCTGGCCCTGGATGCTGGGCACTAGGGCTGGCACTGGCCCACTGAGTCCAGGAAGGCACCCACCTTTCTTTCCTGTATTTTTTTCCCCATATTTCTTNAGGACGTTAGGAAATACTGGTGGAAAGGCCAGCACGGCTTGGGAACGGGAAGCGGGGTGCCAGGGCGGGGGTGGGGGCAGCCCGGGACCCCCGCGGGCACGGCTGCCCGGGGTGGGTTCGCTGCCTCTGGTTTCCCACGGGCAGGGTGCGTGGGGGGAGAGGATGGCATTCAGGAGCGGGGTGTGCAAAGGGGGATTTTGAAGGTGTACCCCCCCAAACTGGGGCTCAGCAACAGGGTCCCTTCTGCGGCTGTCACCTCACCTGGGCTTAAGGGACACCCTGTGAGACCTGGCCCCTGCTGGGTGCTAAGGAGGGAGGCAGCACGGGCTGGGAGGCAGGAAGGGTGGGAGGCAGGAGGGGTGGGAATCTGTGCTCAGCGCTTCAGGGTGACACCAGGGGGGCTGTGCTGGCTGTGCAAGGGGTACCCCCATTGTCACCCACCCACCAGCTCCTGCCTGGCGTGGGCACCCCAAGGGGCAGCTGTCTCTGCGTGGCACCTGGCCCTGTCTGTCCCCATGTGTGCGTCCCCCCAGGAGGGCCCAGTTGCTGTGGGGCTGGGAGGGGGCCAACCGTGGTGGAAGAGGAGGGGAAGGAGATGGGGGGGGTATNGGGGCTCCGGCTGGGATGGGGTTTGGGGGAGTCTGTGGATTGAGGCAGGGCTGTGCTGGCGGTCCCTGGTGGCTGTCACCTCGCTCTGAGCCCCGGGGCTGGGATGGCAGCGGGGCGCGGGGTGGGTGCCCTGCCCTGGCCACCCCCCTGTCCCCGAGGTCGCCCCGGCGCTGTCGCGGCAGCGCCACCTCCTGGCAGCGCGTCCCTGGCCAGCCCGGGGGCACCGCGGGCTTTGGGACTGATGCCCCCCGGGTGCCAGCGCTGAGCCCAGGCTCTGCCCGCAGGTCGTAACGAGCTGATCGCCCGCTACATCAAGCTGCGAACGGGGAAGACACGGACGAGGAAGCAGGTGAGGCGTTGCTCTGCTTTTCCTCCTGGCGTGGGCTCGGGGCGGGGTGGGAGGCGGTGCCAGGTAAGCCCGAGGGGCGGCGGATGTCCGGCTGCGTTGCTTGTCCTCTGTGTCCCCCTCCTCAAGCCGCTGCTGCTGCCAGCAGGTCCCCCATCCTCTGCGAAGAGCTTCGCCTGGGGGCACAAAACCCCTTGGGGCTTCCTCTCTCCCGGGATGCCTGGAAAATGGGGGTGTGGGGGCAGAGAGCACCCGGGCCCCCCAGCAGGTTGGGGTAACCCTGCGGGTGGCAGGAGCCCTTGAGCTCTCTCTCTGGACAATGTGTGAGTCTGTTTGTGTCTGCACGGGTCTCTCTGCTGCACCTCCTGGGTCTGGGGACCCTTCTATCTCTGCCCCTTGCCAGGCTTCATGCCACTTGTGCCACAGCAAAGGCACTCCAAACCCCACGGGCTGAGAGCAAGGCATCCCCATCCCAGCCAGGGATCCAGGGACTGGCTGTGTGGAGCTGTGGTGCTGGTTCTGGTGGGGCTGGAGGTGCCACAGAGCCTTTGCCCTGCCCTCACTGCCCTGCCTGGTCCATGGGGAAGGCAGACAGAGATGCCAGAAGGGCAGGAGCACACAGAGATCCCTGCAAGCCCCTGCTGCACCAAACCTGTGTGAGGAATGGGCTGCTGCAGCCCTCGGTGGGATGTGTCCCTTTGTCATGTGTCCAGTGGCTCTTCCCTCCCCTTGTGGTGGCCTGGAGCCAGGAGCCAGGCCACCCATCCCAGCAAAGCCTTGGATGCTTGGGAGCATCTCCCAGCACAGGGAGATGGTTGGGTTTGGGACAGTTATTCTGGGACTGTCCCATGCCACAAGTCCCCACAAGAGAGGCATGCTGGTCCCCAGACACTGCAGAGGTCATTCCTCCAAGACTTCTGCTGGAAGGAGAGGGACCAGGGTCTGGCCACTGGTTTTGTGTTCAGACCAGTGCCAAGCAGCGCTTCTTTTAGGGCTTAAAGACTTAGCTGGGCCCCCCCCTCCATGGGGAAGGATGAAATGCTCTGGGGGGACTTGGGAGAGAGCACACATGGCACTGATTCCTCTGTTCAGTCATCTCCTGGACAGCCTGGCATCTCCTCTTGGACAGCCTGGCACTGGTGGGAGCGGGTTCTTGCCAAAATCAGCCCTGTGGGTGCATGGATGCCCACCCTTCCTGTGGATACTGTGCCTCTCCTGCCTGGACATCAGCCCCTTTTCTTTAGATCTTGCTCTTACAGGGGCCTGGACACAAAAACCCCAACCTTTCTCACCTTTCCCACATGCCAAACCAGCAGGAGCCCTGGGGCACCGTGCCAGTCCCTCCTGGACCCACAGGCCTCACCAAGTAACCCAGGGCACCTCAAACCTGCCAGGCTGTACTGTCAGCTTATGGTGCTCACGGGGACTGGCAGCACCTGTCAGTCTGTCCCCAAGAGATGGTAAATGGGGACCCCCTCCACTGCAGCAGCTTTACACCGAGGAGGTGTAAAGGAGAAGCCTCACCCCAACCTGGGCTGGACACAAAGCAGCATCAACCAGCACCGGGGCACCCCACAACTTTCCTTCCTCAGCATCTCCAGGAGCAGCCAAAGAGCTCCCCCTGTTTCTGCACACTCCCTCCCCCGGGCACAGCCTCCCGCCCTGCAGGGGGAACGCATCTTCACGCTCTCTGTGTTTTCCTTTCCGAACGGCGTGGCGGGCCCTAGGTGTCCAGCCACATACAGGTTCTAGCTCGGAAGAAGGTGCGGGAGTACCAGGTTGGCATCAAGGTACGTTGGCGCCCTTGCCCAGGTGTCCGCGGCGGTGTCTCTGTGAGCATGGGCAGCCCCTTCTCCTTCCTCCTCCTTTCCTCTGGTTGACGGCTCTGCTGTTCCCCCTCTCCTTCTGCTCTCTCTCTGCAGGTCTCTAGCCACTTGCAGGTTCTTGCCCGACGGAAATCTCGTGAGATTCAGTCCAAGCTGAAGGTACGCCCTTGCCTCGCCTGGCCCCCGCCTGCTGGCGACTAACGCACTCGGCTCTGCGGTGTGCTGCTTGCTTTCCTGTTTTACCTCTCCTTTTTTTTTTTTTTTTGGTGGTTTTTTTCCCTCCCCCTCACTTGGCTCCTTGGATCAGACGGTTTTTACGAGGGATGCACGGAGAGAAGTGCAAGGAGGGGCAGCAGAGCCCTTCTCCTTCCTCCAGGAGGGTGAATGTGGGTGCCAAATCCCCTCTTTGCATCCAGGCAAGGACTCTGCCATGGGGAGATGTGGGTTTGAACCCTGCTCTAGTGATGCTTGAGGGCTGCCCCTTCTTCTGGCCCATCAGAGGTTCTCCCATGAGGAGAAGGGTTCCCCCCAGGGCAGCCAGTGAGGCAAAGTGAGGTTCAAGGTGTGCAAAGGCTTCCATAGCTGAGAACTGGCCCAGCTCAGAGCAGGTGCCAGTGGGACGTGGGCAGAAGCAGGGAGGGCTCCAGGAGTCTGTGCACGGTGCCAGCCCAGTGGCTTGTGAAGCACCAGGGTGTGAGCACAGCCCAGGGGCACCCCAGGGATGTGAGGGGCAGCAGGTCCATGTGGGGCTGTGCTGCTGGGGATGGGGGCACAGCAGTGCCAGGAGCCAAGGGAGCCAAGTGAGAAAAAAATGGATCATTCTCTCTCTCTCTTTTCTGGTTGGCTTTTCTTTCCTTCCTTCCTTCTTTCCTTCCTCCTAACTGGAGCCCAACTAACCTTTCCATAACTGTTCCCACCAAACTTTTGGTGGCAATGGGGAGGGTGATGATGGGGGGACATGGGCAGGTCTGGGGGCATCACCAAAGGGCCAAGCCCTGCTTGGGTTGGACCCTCATGGTGTGAGGTGGGGGACATAGAGGTCCCCACTGCCCAGCACCCTCTGGGGACAGCCAGCTCCTGTGATGTGCCTGAGTAATCTCTGCACTGTCACACCAGGGAGCATCTCCTTGGGTAGCTCCAGGGGTGATTTGCTGCCTTGCTGTGTGAGTGGGAGCCCAGAAAATCTTTCAGCCTGCCAACCTTGAGGTCCTAAAAGCATCACCAGCTCCCCCTGTCCTGGGTGCTGTGTCCATCTCCAGCAGAGGCTGGCAGTGGAGGCCACTGTCAGAGCTGGAGCATTTTCATCCTCAAAGCTTTAAGAAACTCCAGCTCATGCTGCCTGGGAGCCCACCAAGATGTGCTCCCCAAAGCCCTTCAGCAGGGACCCCAGTGCCCTGTGAGCAGGATGCCAGGAGGGCTCCCACAGCCAGAAATGTTCTGTCTGCTAGGAGAAACCAGGAACAGAGCACCTGAAACTATTTTGGGATGCTCCTTTGGGCTTGTATGTCTTAAACCCAGCCTCTAGCCCCAAGGAGGGCAGTCAGGGAAGTGAGGGGGGCAGCAGGGTCTATAACAGCAGAAGTCTTAAAATGAAACAAAATGAAATAATACAATATCTTTCCTTGCCACATGGCACAGAGCAGAGCCAGGGGGAGTTGGAGGCAGGAGTGACCCCAGGGGTCCATGGCTGTGCTCCCCATCCCCAACCATGCTGCCTGCAGGATTCTGGCAGGGAACAGCCAGGGCAGAGACCCCCCTGAACAATATTCAGGGATACAGAACATCCCTTCTCAAGATCAGTGCAGGCAGCCCCCTACCCTCACCCAGCACTGTCCTGGGGGATGAAAACTCAGCTCCACGAGCAGTATCTGTGTTTTGGAGCTGCAGTCAGGAGCAGTATCTGTGTTTTGGAGCTGCAGTCATGTGCGTGTTCGTGCTCCCGGCATGTGGCTGCATGCCCGCCCTCCTGCCCTGCCCCAGGTGGAAATAAATGAAGCATTGATCCCTGGGGAAGGTTCAGAGGGAAAGGAGAGGGTGTGCACTGGGACCAGCATGAACGTGTCCTAGCCCTGCAAGTGGAGGAGCAGCAAGACCTGGGAGCCCTGGAGCTCCTGCCCAGCAGTGCTGTGACCTTTGGAGCAAAAGGGAGAAGGAAAAACTGTTGGTCTCCTCTGTCAATGCACACACAGCACAGGGGGTTGTGCTTGAGGTTTTTCTGCCTGTGGGGGACTTGGTGCCCATGTCCCAGGGCATCCCAGCAGCTCTTCCTCTCCATGCCCTGGCTACAAGCCCTGGGGTCTCTGAGGAGGTGTAGAGGATATTAAAAAGCTAAGGAAGGCACAGGCCTGGCTCGCCACAGTGACCCCTTAAAAGAGTGGGGTGGGGGGCTTTGGAATCCCATTCCTGGTGGGATTGAGCCTGGGCATCCGTGGCCACCATGTGCACCCCTGGTGAGCAGCCAGGTCAAGGGTTCACTCCTGGTGATGAGCCAGGGTGGGGGATACCAAACTCTGCTGGTTTCAGCTGGGGTAGAGTTGATTCTCTTCACAGCCACCACGTGCCTGTGGAGAAAATGAACTCTGTCCAAGCTGACACCAGCAGGGACTTAGGGGAGGTGTACTGAGTACCTAAAGGCTCCCACCATGCTCTAACCTTTTTTTTTTCCTTTCTTTTTGGACAGGCCATGAACTTGGTAAGTTGAGCTTGAGTCTGAAATTCCTTTTGTTCCCCATTGCATTTTGCCCTCTCCAGTGGAGGGGCTAAAAACCCTTCACATCCCCAAGGGGGAAGGGCCACCAGCAGCGGGAGGGGGGCATTTTCCAGACCCATCAGCTTTTGCCCAGAGGATATTGGCAAGTTTTAAGTGTTAATTAACGTTTGAGAGGGGGTGGGGGGGATCGGTCCCTCAGCTGGGCTGTGGGATTGGCTGCTGGCTTTGCAAAACCTGTCAGGCACGCTGGCATTGAGGGAGCTCAGTGTGCCCCTGTAACCCCCCCCTTCCCTCCTGTCCCCTTTTTTGCCCTCAGGACCAGGTCTCGAAGGACAAGGCTCTGCAGAGCATGGCTTCCATGTCCTCGGCGCAGATTGTGTCGGCCAGCGTCCTGCAGAACAAGCTCAGCCCCCCTCCTCCTCTTCCTCAGGCTGTCTTCTCTGCTGCCCCCAGGGTGAGGACAGCCCCACACCCCCCACACGGGGACACCCTGGAGTGCTGGGGACACCAGGAGCCACACAGGGGGCAGGGGGATGTTCAACAGCCATTCTCAGCTGGCAATGCAGGGGCTCCCTGCTGTTCGCAGCAGGTGAGCAGGGAAATTTTGGGAGTGGGGGAGAGTCAGAAGCCACTGACTCTTCCCTGTGCTGTTTCCCCAGTTTTGGAGTGGGCCTATCCCAGGACAGCCTGGACCCTCTCAGGAGTAAGTACAGACCCCTCCACACCCAGCACCAGCAGGACCCTGCCTTGGCAAGGGGCTGGGGCATCCCAGGCTTGGGAACCTGATGATGCTTTTTCCTTTGCAGCATTAAACCGTTTGCACAACCAGCTTACCCCATCCAGCCACCCATGCCTCCATCACTAGCCAGTAAGTCATGTTCTTACCCCCTTGGAGGGAACCCCGTGCCCCTGGCAGGTCCTATTTGTCCTCTGTCCCCTCCCACCCACAGTGCCACCCACCTGTGTCTCCTCCCCAGCCCTGCTGGGGGAAAAGCCTGGGTTTAAATCCAGCACAAAGCTCCACAGTGAGCAGGGCTGTTGGGTCCTCTCCAGTCTTCTTCCATCCCATGTTTTACCATCCTGTGCTGGGCGATACGGGAGGGTGGGGGATGCAGTGGGGACAGCAGCACCCCGGCATTGCAGGAGGGGCTCACCGCAGTTCCTGGCTGCCCCTCCACCCCCGTGTCACTCCCCCTGTCTCAGGTTNTCCACCGAAGTTCCTGGCCGCCCCTCCCCCCCCGTGTCACCCCCCTTGTCTCAGGTTACGAGCCTTTGGCTCCGCTCCCGCCAGCTGCCTCGGCCGTGCCGGTCTGGCAGGACCGCACCATCGCCTCCACCAAGCTCCGGCTGCTCGAGTACTCCGCCTTCATGGAGGTGCCCCGGGACGCCGAAACGGTAACAGTCCCCTCCCCACACCCACCACCCGCGGGGGATGGTGCCCATCCCTCTCTCCCTCCCTCCATCCCTCC
>VZTZ01006178.1:228271-290933 GCA_013400955.1 Drymodes brunneopygia
TCCATCCCTCCATCCATCCATCCATCCATCCATCCCTCCCTCCCTCCATCCCTCCCTCCATCCCTCCCTCCATCCCTCCCTCCATCCCTCCATCCCTCCATCCCGGTACCTGCTGGCACCTTGCCCTTGCCTGACCTGTCCTGCTGCTGTCCCCACCCCGCTCCCTACAGTACAGCAAACACCTCTTCGTGCACATCGGCCAGACGAACCCCTCGTACAGCGACCCCCTGCTGGAGGCCGTGGACATCCGCCAGATCTACGACAAGTTTCCTGAGAAGAAAGGTGGCCTCAAGGAGCTCTATGAGCGCGGGCCCCAGAACTCCTTCTTTCTCGTCAAGTTCTGGGTATGCTGCTTGGGAGGGTTAGGGTGGGGAGGGTCATCCTTGAGCTGCAGGCTCATTGTGGGTTGGGCACTCTGGTGGCAGAGTGGGAGTGTCCTGGGCAGCTCTGAAAGCTGATCCAGAGCTGGGTGTGGTGGTGCCTCATGGGACCCTCTCCTCCTCTCCAGGCGGATCTGAACAGCACGATCCAGGACGGGCCAGGGACCTTCTATGGTGTCAGCAGCCAGTACAGCAGTGCAGAGAACATGACCATCACAGTCTCCACCAAGGTGTGCTCCTTTGGGAAGCAGGTCGTGGAGAAGGTGGAGGTGAGTTCCATGCCCCATGGCATCGGGAAGGGCTGGGAGTTGGTTCGTGGTGGGTCCTGGGATGGAGGAAGTCCCAGAGCTGGCTGTAGGACACATGGGTGCCTATACCACGTTTATGGGTGGAGTGGAGAGGACATTGCCATGTCCCAGTTGGCCACCAGCACCCTTGGGACAGCTGCTGACCCTGGCTGTCCCCTGCAGACGGAGTATGCACGGCTGGAGAACGGCCGGTTCGTCTACCGCATCCACCGCTCTCCCATGTGCGAGTACATGATCAACTTCATCCACAAACTCAAGCACCTCCCAGAGAAGTACATGATGAACAGTGTCCTGGAGAATTTCACCATCCTGCAGGTACCTCCCCTCCTTTTCCAGGGTGGAGAAGTGTGGAGCTCACACTTGAATCGACCCCGCTGGCCCCACATGCACCTTGCTGTGCCTGAGCCCACACGGCCCCTGAAATCCAGGGAGCAGATCTTGGTGGTGCAAACGAAGTGGCTGTGCCCAAGCCTGGGCAAGCCTACCGGATAATGGGGAGCAGTTTTCATGGTGCAATTAAATTGGCTGTGCCTGAGTTTGACTGTTTGACTTCACCAAATGATGGGTAGCAGCTTTTGGTGGTGCAAATGCAGCAGCTGTGCCTGAACCAATGCAACATCCCCCAAACAAATTTTTGGTGGTGCAGTTCAGGTTGTTCCTGAGCCCGTGCAACCTCCCCAAAACCTGATGTAGTAAATCCTGATCATGCAATTAAATTGGCTGTGCTACTGCCTGTGTGACCCCACCGATAATGGGCAGCAAATCTTTTCATGGTGCAGAGTGGCCGTGCCTGAGCCCATGCAACCCCCCCAGATAACAGCACCTGCCCACGGGCACAGCACTCCCCTAACACACTCTGCTCTGCCACAGGTTGTTACGAACAGGGATACCCAGGAAACCTTGCTCTGCATTGCCTTCGTTTTCGAGGTCTCCACCAGCGAGCACGGCGCCCAGCACCACGTGTACAAGTTGGTCAAGGACTAGGGGCCCCTGGGGACAGGCAGGGGCATGAGGGGCCTGCAGGGGAGGGAGGGGGCCGTGCAGAAAAAGCCACCCGTGCCTGTTGCCTTGTGAGAAGTCATTTGAAGACAGGAGGAGAAGGAGGAGGAAGAAACACAATAGCCAAAAAAGACTGACTTGTGATCGCAGATGTTTTCTACTTAGGAACAGTTTCCTTTTTTTTTTTTTTTAATAAATAAATAAAATTACCAAAAAAAGAAAAGAAAAAAAAAAAGAAGAAGAATGGGAAAGAAAGCGTAGGGAGAAAGGAAACCTGCATCCGGTGCTGGAGAGGGAGAGACCAGCCCTTGGTGTTGCTGATGAAGGCCAGGATCCCACCGTGCCACCAGCAGCAGCAGCAGCAGCAACAGGACGTCGGAGCAGAGAACGACCCCTCCTTTCACCCCACCCTCACTCAGAAGTGGCCCTGGTCCTGAGTGGAGAGGAGCGAGCACTGACAGTCAGGAGGATGCAGCACCATGCCAGGTCTGGTCCGAAACTGATTGGCCTGGCAGTGACAGTGGCATTGGCACTGTGTGGCACAGCCCAGGTGGCCGTGGGGATGTGGGGATGGACGTTCAGGACAGGGCAGAGTGGAGGAGGGGGACCCTGCCCTGTCCCCAGGGATGCTCCTTCTCTGTGCCCAGCTGGGGCACTGGGAACCAGTGGCAGTGAAGGCATGAGGGCATTGACAATGCAAACCATGGGGTTTTAGGACTCCTTTTTTTCCTTTTTTTTTTCTAAATGAAAAGTGTTTTTTAATACTTTTTAACAAGACACACCATGCTTGTAATCAGGCTGATGGCCCTCTGCAGTGCCCAGGTGCTCCCCTCCCACCCTGCACCGAAAGTGTCTTGTTGAGGGAAAGGTTTGGGATGCCTCCATCTCTTGGCTGGGTTTTGTGTGGGATCCCCTGAGCTCTGTGTGTGCTTTCAGGAATTGCACTTGGCGGTGGCCCAGGCTCAGTGTCCCCACTGTGGTTGCTTGCTGAGGAGTCATGAGTAGAGAGCAGTGAGGGCAGATTTGCCTGATCTGCTTTGCATATGTACATTTTCCTTGTTCTGTTTTTATTTTTTTTTGTTCCCTCACCTTTTTTTGCCTTTTTTCTGCGATGGCTGTTCCAGGCTGCTCCGTCCGCTCGCCTGCATCCTGTGGGAAGTGGCCAGGGAGGTGACTTGTGCAGGGAAAAAACATACTGAGCAATGCAGGGCCAAGCTGTCAGTGGCAGAGTTTGGGACAGAGAGGACAGAGAGGAGACAGAGAACAGGAGTGGTGCCAGGATAAGGGACTGGGCCAGCTTGGAGGTATTTTTGTGGCTGCAGCCCAAAGTAAGCCAAGGCAGAGTGCCCAGTCCTGAGGCTGTGACTGCAAGGGCAGAGTCTGGGGAAAGCAACCCCAGGGTGCAGGAGGGTCACAGAGGGACAGAGGTGGCAGGGAGCAGAGTGGCAGGAGGCTGGCAGGGGGACAGGAGACCGAGGTGGCCAGGTCTGGATGGGTTTCTCAGGTTGGCAGGGGAGTGAAGGCAGAGGGAAGGAGGGCAGGAGTGTTTTGAGGGGCACTGCAGCCCCTCAGGGAGGGGGACAGGGCAGGTTTAGGCTCAGTGCTGCCAGTGCAAGGAGCAGGGACAGCCCCAGAGCTCAGGAAGGCACCTTGGCTGCCACTTCGATGCCACGTGTCCTGTGAGGCATGGGGACTTCGACCTCTTGCTGCTGGGAAAAGACACCCATCCCTGTGGGACAGGGCAGAGCCACCCCAGCCCTGTGCCAGGCTGAGGGCTCAGTGGTGAGACTGGACTGAGGCAGCTGCTGTGAGCAGAGCAGAGGGGGAGAGGGAAAAATCCAAGGCCAGGCACTGGCAAACCATGCCAGAGCTGTGCTGGGGCTCTCCGGCCAAATTCTCATATGTAGCATGTTTGTTTGTTGTTTTGTAGGTTTTGGGTTTGTTTTTTTTTTTCTTCTTCTTCTTCTGTTTCACTCACTGATCTAAAACTCTGGGAATGAAAACTCAAAACTCCCCCCACCATAAAACACAGGCGTGCCACGCTCCCAGCCCCGATGGGGGACGAAGCTCTTCGTTAACTGGACCGGTTTGTGCCTCCATCCNTTATGAATTTCACATGAAGTACTGTTTTATTTTTTTAAAGACTTTGTAAAGCTTACCAGGGTTACAATCACCATTTTTAGAGCTGCGTCAGTCCACAATGTTAAAAATCCATTTTTTTATGTATTATATTTTTTGTGTATTTTTTTTTAATCCAGCTGTGATGGGTTGTATCATATATTTGTTGTGTTTACTGTATCTGTCCAACTTCAAAGAGAGGAGACTGTGGAGCTCCGAGAAAACTACGGTCTGCTGAAAAAAAAAACATTAAAATTATTTGTTCATGGTTTGGCTCAAGCAGTTCTGAAGTTCCTATTTTATTTCTTGGGATTTTCTTCAGCAGCCAGGACTATGAGAGCTGCTGTGGACGCTTCTCCTGGGTACCAGGATGCCACATCCAGCTGTGTTTTGCTCTAGTTTGCATCACTGCGGCAGGGATTGCTTGGGGAAGGTTGCGTTGGCGCTGGCAGGCGCTTCCCTGCAGCATCCTTGGATTCAGGAACAGCTTTTAGGGGGTCGCACCCTCGCCCACAGGGTGGCAGAGGGCTGGTCTGTCCCACCATTCCACACCACCCTCCAAGCCCTGCTCGCTGTTCGTACACACACCCCGTCCTACACTCAGGGGACACAAGCGACTCGTTTCATCCCGGGCCACTTTCCCCGGTCCTGCGAGCCGCCCGTANGCTCCCCTCCTTCCCTTGCTCCGCTTCTCCGGTTGTCCCGCTGCCGCCCCCGCTCCTCCTGCAGCTCCGATGCTCCTCGCTGTTTCCCCGCTCCCCTGCTTGCCCCGCTCCTGTCTCCTCTCTCCTGTTTCCCCGCTTGCCCCTCTCCTGTCCTCTCTCCACCTGTTGCCGCTGTCCCGCTCCGTGTCCCGGTGCTGTCCCCGCCGCCCGCTCCATCCCTCGGGAAGCGGGGAGCGCCCCTGGGGGTTTAGGCTTGGCAGGAGCTGCCGGCATTAATTAGCGCGGCTCAGGAACGGGATGAGCCGCTCGCTAATCCCGCCGGGGCAGGTAGAGCCCGGCTGCCCGCACCGGCATCCTGGAGCTCCGCGGTTGCTCTTTTTCTCTTCTGAATCGGAAACTGGATAATCTGACAGGGTCAGGCATGGGAGAAGCGGGGCTGGCGGAGAGCTGGGGCTGCTCCGGAGCTGCTGGCGCCGCCGGGGTTTGGGGTCTTGAAAAGGATCCGTGGGCTTTCCGAGTGGAGAGGTGTGTGACGGTGTCCCATGCCCGTGCCTCGCAGCTCCACTTTGAAACCAGGATGAAAGTCCGTCCTGGAGCACAACTCACTGACAGGCAGGGGGGTTGAGTCCTGTACCCCATCCCTGGTCCACTGGTGTCCCCAGCCACTGGATGAAGGGTCACTTGCATGGTTTGGATACATGGATCCCTGTTTAGGGTTTGGGGTGGTCCTTGCACGCAGAAAAGGAGAGGAAAGGTCTGGAGTACCCCAAGCACTCTTCCTTCCTTCCTTCCTTCCTGGCCTCTGCCTCGGTTCAGCCCTTCCGCCTTCCCAGCCTGGCTCCTTGGCTCTGTCCTGCACCCTGCACCGGCTCCCTGGAACTGTCACTCCAACCCCACTCCCTGCAGGTCCCCCCTCTGCTTGGTGTTCCCCGAGAAACGATGGAGGGGGATCCCACCCTGCGCCTCCGGATCTTCGACCTCAACTGCTGGTGAGTCCAGGATTTGCCAGGTTCGTGCCAGGCTGTGTGGGTGGAGATGGGGGCACCACCCTGGGAGAGGGGTCCCATCTTCGGGTTACCTTCATGTCCTCTTCATTTTGGGGTCACACCTCTCTCCCAGCCCCAGAGGGTCATGAGGTGCTTGGCTGGGTAGTGCCTCCTGTCCCGTCTGTGCTTGTTAGCCCCAGAAAACCTCCCCATTTGCACCCCAAGCAAGGATGAGCTGCCTCAATTCTGCAAGCAGGAGAAGCTGTCCCCAAACAGCCTCCCTGCACATCCCTCTTGTCCCCATGTCCTCGCGTGGCCCTTTCCCCCTCCTGCCTTTCCTGCATCCTGCTTCTACTGGTCCTGGAGCTCTTTCTGTCCCTCGTTTTGGGTCACAGTGGGCCCCAACAGCCCTGTCCCCACCAGGCTTTGACTGTCACCCTCTCTGGCAGGGCCATCCGCTACCTGAGCAAGCGGCGGCAGGAGCGCGTGCGGCTCCTTGGGGACACGCTGCGCCGGGAGAGCTTTGACCTGGTGCTGCTCCANTCCCCCCCTTCCCGGCCCCATCCGCCCCCCCGGCCCCGGTCCCGGTCCTGCCCCTTCCGCCCCGCTCCGCTGCCTGCCGGGACGCGTAGTCCCGCGGCGCTGCCGGCCCGCTGCAGGTCCGCTCTCGGCCCCGCCGATCGCTCCGCGCCCCGCTGCTCNAACTGGATAATCTGACAGGGTCAGGCATGGGAGAAGCGGGGCTGGCGGAGAGCTGGGGCTGCTCCGGAGCTGCTGGCGCCGCCGGGGTTTGGGGTCTTGAAAAGGATCCGTGGGCTTTCCGAGTGGAGAGGTGTGTGACGGTGTCCCATGACCGTGCCTCGCAGCTCCACTTTGAAACCAGGATGAAAGTCCGTCCTGGAGCACAACTCACTGACAGGCAGGGGGGTTGAGTCCTGTACCCCATCCCTGGTCCACTGGTGTCCCCAGCCACTGGATGAAGGGTCACTTGCATGGTTTGGATACATGGATCCCTGTTTAGGGTTTGGGGTGGTCCTTGCACGCAGAAAAGGAGAGGAAAGGTCTGGAGTACCCCAAGCACTCTTCCTTCCTTCCTTCCTTCCTGGCCTCTGCCTCGGTTCAGCCCTTCCGCCTTCCCAGCCTGGCTCCTTGGCTCTGTCCTGCACCCTGCACCGGCTCCCTGGAACTGTCACTCCAACCCCACTCCCTGCAGGTCCCCCCTCTGCTTGGTGTTCCCCGAGAAACGATGGAGGGGGATCCCACCCTGCGCCTCCGGATCTTCGACCTCAACTGCTGGTGAGTCCAGGATTTGCCAGGTTCGTGCCAGGCTGTGTGGGTGGAGATGGGGGCACCACCCTGGGAGAGGGGTCCCATCTTCGGGTTACCTTCATGTCCTCTTCATTTTGGGGTCACACCTCTCTCCCAGCCCCAGAGGGTCATGAGGTGCTTGGCTGGGTAGTGCCTCCTGTCCCGTCTGTGCTTGTTAGCCCCAGAAAACCTCCCCATTTGCACCCCAAGCAAGGATGAGCTGCCTCAATTCTGCAAGCAGGAGAAGCTGTCCCCAAACAGCCTCCCTGCACATCCCTCTTGTCCCCATGTCCTCGCGTGGCCCTTTCCCCCTCCTGCCTTTCCTGCATCCTGCTTCTACTGGTCCTGGAGCTCTTTCTGTCCCTCGTTTTGGGTCACAGTGGGCCCCAACAGCCCTGTCCCCACCAGGCTTTGACTGTCACCCTCTCTGGCAGGGCCATCCGCTACCTGAGCAAGCGGCGGCAGGAGCGCGTGCGGCTCCTTGGGGACACGCTGCGCCGGGAGAGCTTTGACCTGGTGCTGCTCCAGGAGGTGAGGGCAGCCTGGGAGCCAAATCCCAGCCTGGGGGGATGAGAGTGTCACTGTTCTCAGCCTGTCCCATTGTTCTCCAGGTGTGGAGCGAGCAGGACTACAGTGACCTGAAGGTGAAACTAGCAGGCTGTTACCCTTTCTCCCATTACTTCCGCAGGTGAGAAGGGCAAGGTCAGTCCCCCCTCGGGGCTGTCTGTGGGGCAGTGCCAGGGCTGTGCCATGTCCTCGGGGTTTACCACTCACAGAGACCAATGCAGGTGCTTTAGGTCACCTCTGTCACTGTGGGAGACCCCATGCCCGGGCAGTGGGATGCTCACAGGAATGCTCACAGGAGCACACTGGGATCCAGGCATCCAGGGAATCCTCCTGGCTCAGGGCTAGGGGGAGGCAGAGGTTTTGGGACCCACGTGTCCTCACTGTGCCTTTTCCCTCCCACAGCGGGGTGATCGGCAGCGGCCTCTGCGTCTTCTCCAGGTTCCCCATCCTGGACATGCTCCTCTACCAGTACTCACTGAACGGGTACCCCTACATGGTAAGTGGGATGGGGGCACCATGGTGTCCATCCCCACAGAGCCTCAGTGGCCCTGACCTGCCCTTCTTCCCCTCTGGCAGCTCCAGCACGGGGACTGGTTCGGCGGCAAGTCCGTTGGTCTCGTCGTTATTAAGATCTCAGGGATCATCTTCAACATCTACATCACCCACGTGAGCATCCCAGGGAAGAACCTGGCATGGGGAGGGACAGCAGGGAGGAGGGGAATGAGTGGCCATACTCCTCTTTTACTGTCCCCTTGCTTTAACCACTGCTCTCCACACTCTGCCCTGGACTATGCACTGATTTAATAAAATATTGCTCGGGTCAGGGAGCAGGGACCCACAGTCTGGTTGTGCAGTGGGGTGAGAGCATCCCAGGCTCTCCCCAGTGGAGGTGACACAGAGGTGTTGGCAGGGACTGTTCAGAGGGGTTGGGTGGGTTTGCAGGGAGCCTGGGAGCAGGGCAGGTGTCAGCCTGGGAGTCACAGCCCCTTTGCTCTCCCTCTCCCTCCAGCTGCACGCCGAGTACTGCCGGGAGAAGGACGCCTACCTGCCCCACCGCCTGGTGCAGGCCTGGGAGCTGGCACAGTTCATCCGGTGAGCAGCTGCAGGGTGTCCCCTGCAGGTCCCCAGGACGTGTGTGGTCACCCCTGCCCCTGGGGCTTGCACTGCAGAGAGCTCCCACTTGCACCAGTCCCCATCAGGAATAAGGCTGAGGAGCACTGGGCAGTTCCCAGTCACTCCAGTCTGGTGCTGGGCAGGGCAGGGAAGGACAGCCACCCCTGTCCCCACAGACACACCTCAAAGGCAGCAGACGTGGTGCTGCTGGGGGGGGACCTGAACATGCACCCTGAAGATGTGGGCATCCGGCTGCTGCGCGGCTGGACGGGGCTGCGGGACGCCTTCGCTGAGGCCACGCGCTTTGAGGTGAGCTGAGGTGAGCTGGGACCCTGAGTGGGGTCCCAGGGCACACCAAGAGCCCCCCACCCATCCAAGCTCTTGTCTCAGGGCCGCAAGAACGGCTGCACCCTTGTCCCTGACAACTGCTTCACTGACAAGTCGGAGCTGCTGCCCTTCCCGCTGGGCATCCGCATTGACTACATCCTCTACAAGGTGAGGGGAGCGTGTGGCCACCAGCTGTGGGGGTGAGGCCCTGCTGTGACCCCCTTGTCCCCTCACCCAGGCCATCTCCAGCTTCACGGTGAAGTGTGAAGAGCTGAAGACCACCACAGGGCCAGCCCCAGGCACGGATATCCCCTTCTCAGACCATGAAGCCGTGATAGCAACACTGCACATCCAGAGGCAGGGACAGCCTGTGGGTGCCACCCTTGGCACAGCTGGTGAGTCGGGGGGCTGGTGCTGGGGGGCTGGTGGATGGACTGGTGGAGTTGGATGGAGTTCTTTGGGGATGTTTCCCCTTGCAGTGCTGCCTGTGGAGGGCTGCAGAGCATTGGGGATGGGGAGAAGGGTATTGGGGTGGTATGGGGGGGTATAGGAATGGCATAGGGGAGTCCCACCCTGCTGAGGGCCCCGGTGGATGGACTGGTGGAGTTGGATGGAGTTCTTTGGGGATGTTTCCCCTTGCAGTGCTGCCTGTGGAGGGCTGCAGAGCGATGGGGATGGGGAGAAGGGTATTGGGGTGGTATGGGGGGGGTATAGGAATGGTATAGGGGTGTCCCACCGAGGGCCCCTGTCCCCACAGACCCTGCGCTGGCAGACGTGGTGACAGAGGCACGGACAGAGGTGGGTGTGGGGCTGCGGGCGGCGCAGCGGCAGCGCTACTCCTCAGGCAGGATGGCCGTGTTGGCCCTGCTGCTGCTGCTGCTCCAGGCTGTGGCTGCTCTGGGCACACTGGCCGGACTGGGCACAGAGCAGCCCTTCCCCAAGCTCTCCTTCTGCCTGCTGGCCTTCCTTGCCCTCGGTGTTCTCGCCCTCTCCACCGCTCTCCACCTGTTCCACACCATGGAGGTGAAGATGCTGCACGGCACCGAGGACCAGATGTGGATGGCGCTGAGGGCGCTGCAGGAGCGTCCCAGCGAAGGCTGAGCTGAGGCTCTGGGTGTCCCACAATGTCCCCTTGGCCCCGTCGTGTCCCCTTTTTGATCCTTGTTTTTAGCTGACTTCAGGTTTTAGGCAAACAGCACTGCAGCCAATGGCAGTAGTGCAGGTTTGACAGCTGTCTCTGGGTGAAATTAAGATTTTTGGGGTAGATTTATTGCACTGACCCCTGTGAGAACCACGATGGAGGCAGATTTTTATTGCTATCTTTTTAAATACAACCTTTTGTACATGGAAGGACCCTCTGGCCTGGCTGGAAGGCTTGAGAGGCTGAGGCTCCCCTTGCCTGGGATGGCCTCAAAGTTTACACTGGTGGCTGTTTTGGCAACCAGTTCTGACTCGGATGGAAAATAAAGGTGATATTTTAACCTTTGGCACTGGGCCAGGGGGGCTTTATTTGAAGGGAGGAGGTTTGCAGCAAGATTGCAGGACTGGTACAAACACAGGGAGGGCTGGAGGAGGTGCTGAGGGGTCTGTGCAAAGGCCAGCATGGCATTGCCAAGCACAAGAAATCCCAAAGGGGCAAGGAGGGCACAGGCACTGGTGTCCCCTGTCCTCAGTGTTAAAGTGCTGGCCCTGAGCACAATTCCCTTAGGAGCTACTGGACAAAAAGCCCTTCCCTGGCCCGAGGGGCTCATGGCAGGGTTCTGACCCTGGTTTCTTGCAGCAGCTGGGGACAGCATGGACGTGGCATCCAAAAGCAGTGGTGCAGAGCGGTTGGATCAGCCCAGTCTGTCTGTCACTTGTACAGCCAGGTGTCCCTTGAGATGGACAGTCCAGGCTGGGACGGGTGCCCTCAGCTGGGAAGGATGTCAAGAGACCACTCCTGATGGTGGCCCTGCACATATGGCACTTGCCCTGTGGCCTGCCTCTGGTGGCCACAGTCACGTCCTTGCTGCTGGGAGCCACCACAGCTGCCTTTTGCAGTCCCCTGCCAGTCTTATTTCCCAGCAAGCACCAGGCAAAGGCAATCCAGCCACACAGAGAGGAACACCCTCTCTGCACCCCAGAGCTGAGAGCTTCTCGGTGTCCCCTCACGTGGGCATCCACCAGTGGGTCTGTGACAGACTTTGGCAAGCAGGGAGCTGGATTTGCTGCGGCAGCTGCTGGCGCCTGCGGGCAGCTGGGGCATCACCACCTCCAGAGGTAGCTCAGAGTGATGCTCAGAGGGACTCACACACACAGACACACTCTGCTTGTCCCCCGGGGAGGATCCAGGGGCTGTGCACATCAAGCCCGCAGTTCACTGAGCCGCTTCTCCTCCTGCAGCTGGATGAGGACGTTGCGCTTATTCACCACCTCCACCAGCTGCTTCAGGATCTCCTGCTCAGCCTTCTCATCCTCAGGTGTCTTCAGGGTATCTGTGGGTGCAGGAGGCCAGAGTAAGGCTGGGAAGGCCACAAGCCCTGAGATGCTCCCCACGCCACGCAAAGGGATCCTCTCCCTGATATGTGCTGGCACTCACCCTCCTTGTTCATGTAACTGCGCAGCTTCTCATCAAGCTGACACTGCTGCTCCTCCAGCTTCAGTTCCTGCACCCTGTGGGGAGGAAAAGGCTGTGCTGGGGTCTGGGTTCACAGGGGACTGGGGTGAGCTGAGCCCCCACAGTGACCAGGGAGCATCCCCCAAGCCTTACGCGATCATGAGGTCCGACTCCTCGGTCATCAGATTGTTCTTCTTCTGCACCAGGTACAGCAGCTGGTTTGTCCACTGTGTCTGCTGGTCAGCTGGGCTCTCTGCAGGGCAGGGGAGTGGTAAGAGAGGTGCAGAACCCCATCACAGGGTCACAGTGCTCCATCCACCCTGGCCTTACCATTCTCATCCCGGAGTAACTTCTCCAGCTTGATACCTTGCTGCTCCAGCTCCCGGAATGTCACCTCGATCTCCTCCAGCCGTCTCTGGATGGCCTGCAAGAGAAGGGCAGCACTCACCTGCAGGCCAGCACCTGCCAACCAGCACGTGGCCACCAGCAGCAGGACAGAGGGGACAGGGTAGAGTGCCACACTGGGGATCTGCTCTCCCCTGGGGGGTTACCTGGGCTCTGCAGAACCGCTTCATCTGGGACTCCCTGGCCCGGCGAGCAAGTGAGCGCTGCCAGGTGGGGTATTTCTCCTCTTCCCTTGGGTCTGGGTACTGTGAAAGGACAGTGGCATGAAAAGGGGGGTCAGTCCCTGCACCGGGCACCTCCTGCCTAGGCAGCCACAGCTGAGCCAGACCCGATGCCTCTGTGAGAGGAGCAAGAGCCCCAGCTACCACCTGTGCTGGTGGGGCCACCATCACATGGGGAAAATCCTCACCAACTCTTTTATGATGCCAACACCTGTGTCTAGCTCCTCTTCCTCTGCCTCCTCCTCCTCGCTGTCGCTCTCCTCCAAATCTGCCCAAGAAAAGAGCTGTTTCAGGCTGGTTCCTCACTAGCAAGATGTGGGGTACAGCACAGTCCTGGAGGGACGGAGAGCTCTGCTCATCTGGAGACTCCAGTTTGTCCCACCTACCTTTCTCCATGTCAATTTTCTCCTCCTCCTCCTTCCAGGTGCCTTGTCCTTGCCACAGGGCAGGGAGGGCCTCAGGAGCTGCTTGGAGCAGCTGACGAGGTGGCTTTAGTGGAGGCTCGGGCTCTGCTTCACTGGTGAGGTTCAGCGTGGACAGACTGAGCTTCTCCAGTGGTGTAAGGACGATCTTCCTCCTGCCCCCACTCTCCTCACCCTCCCCTGCTGTCCCTTGGGGCTCCTCTCTGGGAACCTCCTCTTCCCTCACATCCCCCCCAGGCTGTGCCAGCAGCTCCTGCTCCTCCGTGTCACCAGCATCTGCAGTGTCCTCAGCTTCCCCAGGCTCTTCCCCTGCCTGTGGGGCTGCTGGAGTGGGCTGAGGTGGACTGGGTGCCCATTCCATGGAGGTCACACATGGGTTTCCAGCATCTGAGGGTGGGTGGGCAGCAGCAGCAGCATCCTAGAGGGATAGAGGGGTGATGCAGAGCCAGAGCAGAGGGGTGATGCAGCACAGGGCCACACCCAAGCATCCCCCTCCACATTTCGCCTTCCCTCCATCACCTACAGGGATTTAAGGTCATTTACCCCAACAGGCAGCGCTGAAGCCTCATCCCGGGGCAGCTCCGTGCTGGGTGGATGGGGGTAGTGCAGCGAGCAGTAAAAATGACCTGGGGGGAGGAGGAGGGGCGAACTCATGTGACAGCCTGCGCGGTGGAGAAGTGGTGGCCCAAGCACTCCCTGTCCCCAAGAGCAGCCTCACCATCCTCCTCGTCGAAGGCGTAGTCGCCCAGGCGCAGGGTGGCCCCGCAGCGCCGGCACTGGAAGCAGCCGCGGTGGAAGAAGCGTCCCTCGGCGCTGGCTCTCTCCACGATGTACACACGGCGCCCGCAGAAGTAGCAGGCGTCACTGTTCTCCCCTGTCCTGTCCCTCGGTGGCTGCGGGGGCAGAGGACAGGCCGGGGTGGCACCGGGGGCCTGGCACACAGCCGGCCCCGTGGCTGTGCCAGCAGCCATGGGGGCACAGGGGCAGGGCTGTGCCCCTCTCGCAGCGCTGGGTCTGGAGCTCGGGATGGGTGAGGCAGCGGCAAGTCTTGGCTCCGGAAAACCAGTCGGGTCAGGAAACAGGCAGGGAGGAGCTGGGAGCCTGTGGGCGTTCGCTTGCGCAGCCCTGGCCCCAGCCCTTGGCTTGGCCCTGCCAGCCACTGGTGCCCCCACTCAGTGCCCATCTGCCCTGAGCTGGACCCTCCATCCCAAGGTGACACAAGGACCAACCTGCCCTGGGTCCATCGTGGTGGCTTGCGGCGGCGCGTGGGCACTGTCCGGAGTGTCTCCATCCAGCCCCGTGTCCAGCTACAAGTGACCCGAGGGCAGGGTCAGCCCCCCACTCTCCCCCCAGGACAGCTGCACCCCAGGAGAGCCCCCCTCGGGGTGCGGGGCAGACCAACCTCAGTGGCCCTGCGGCTCCTCTTGGTCTCAGTGTCCTTCTGGGCACTGTCCTGCAAATCCAGAGGGGGTGGTTAGGGTGAGGAGGGGGTTTTGGTGTGTCATGAGGGTCTGGGAGGGGGTCCCTCACCTGGGCACGTTTGTGTGCCAGGTTCCGGCTCTTCTGCAGCTTGCTGAGGAAGAGGATGGCCCCTCGTGTGCCACGGGGAGACACTGGCTTCGTGCTGACCTCCACCTCTGCACAGGACATGGCCATTTTGGTGGGACCCACCCAACAAAGAGGAGAGCACCCAGCCAGCCCCAGTGGGGCTCAGGATGGGACAAATCCCCCCCCCTCAAAATCTCACACCTGGAGAGGTCCTGAAAACTTCATAGAACTGGCTGAGGTAGGTGATGAGGTCCAGGCGGTCAGGCTCTGTCATGCTGGCCATCTCACCACTGGAGAGGACAGGTGGGATGCCCAGCTCCTGCTCTGCTATGTCCAGCATCATCTGGTGGGTCCGAATGGTGTCCTGGGGGTCCACGGAGTCGAAGTCCCTGCAGGGAGACACAGCTGCCATCAGGGTGGGCTCTGCAGGGTGGAGGGTCCCGGGGGGTCCCAGGCACTCACACCAGGTCCGGGCGGAAGCGGTGGATGAGGGCACAGAGGGCCAAGCCACTGGTCCAGGAGGTGCTGAAGTTGGTCACGGCCACGCCAGGGTATCCAGCCGTGCTGGCCTGGCACCAGCTCAGCAGATCTTCATACAAAGCTCCAGGGGCTGCTGGGGAGGCAGCCTGTGTGTCCCCATTCCACAGAGACGGGGGACAACCCCCCCCCCCAAATCCACCTCCTGCCTCAGCATCCATGCTTTAACAGGGAAGGGATCCCATGGGAGTGACCCTAGACACCCCCTGTCCCTCTGCAACCATCCCAGCAAGTCTCAATAAATACATTCATAAAGCATTTGTCAATATTTCATGGCTCAGCATCAGTGCAGGCTGGAGGGGCACAGAAGGCAGCAGGGGGGGATGTGTCACCACATGGGCCACAAGCAGAGGGGATAGAAACCAGTGGTGTCACCAGGACAGCCAGCTGGACACAGGCCAGGGTGCCAGAAACAAGGATGGGGGGGAAAATCAGGGCAGGAGCCACTTGGGCTGCTGGAAGGAATAGGGCAGCACTGGTTGCTCCTACCAGTGCTGAGTCGGTTGTCGCTCTTCCTCTTGTGGTCCACCTCCACCAGGCCTACGAGGTAGAGGTCCCTGACCTGTCAAAGGGGACAGTGGTGGGTACAGAGCCAATGGCACCATGCAGGGAGCTGGGGACACCTGTACACCTGGACACCCCCCCACAACTGTCCAGAACCCTCCGCCATCCACAACGGGCAATGTATTCAATGTCCTGGGGACTGATAGCTTAAGTCTTGCACCCTTTGGGGACAGGGGACCAGGTAAATTAGTGTCACCCTGACAGCCAGGGAGGCTGGGCTGGCATGGCAGGACGTGGCCAGGTACCTGGCTGGCTTTGATGGCCTGCAGGTTGATGTTGGGGTAGCGCGTGGATGGATCGATGCTGTACTGACTGATGTTCTTGTTGGTGTTATCCGGGGACGTCTGCGAGAGGTGTTGGTAGATGCTCTCCCTGGAAGCAAGGGACAGTCCTGGCATCACTGCTGCCATCCTCACGTGCTCCAGACCCTGCCCAGCAGGATGGGGACACTCACCTCTCGGCCAGCACCTCCAACGGGGGTGTCCCGGCCGCCCACCGCCGCACCATCCACGCTGCGTCGAAGGCGGCCAGGAAGCCCCTGGCCACCCCGGTGCCCAGCGGCCAGAAGGGCTGCAGAGGGAAAGGCAGAGCTGGAACTGGAGTTGCCCAGCTGGTCGGGGCAGCTGGGAGGAGGCTGAGAGCTGCCAGGCTTGGCCGGGGATGAAAGAGGGAGCGGCGGTAGGACGCGCACGGAGAGGATGGGTGGCTGTCCCCTCCCCGGCCAGCACAGCTCTGTCTGGGGAGGGGCTGGGCTGCTCCTCCATGCTGAACCAACCCCAAATCTCCAGTGGGGCTCCCCAAAACGTGGCACTACAACCGAGAGCCTGCCCAAGGATGGGGTGCACTGGGAAGCTGGGATGAGAAGCGCTTAGGGAGGGGAAATATATTGCAACCAACGCATCTTGCAGGGAGAAATGCAGGCAGGAGGTGGTGCTGCAGGGGAAACTCTCACCTCCACCAAGCAGTCGCCCACCAGCCCCAGGAGCAGCCGGCTCCCGTTGTGGTCCCGCACCAGCGCTGCGTTCTCCGAGCGTGTCATGCAGGTGAAGTCAAACATGTCAACGTCTGGCAGGCCCCGGTGGTTAAGGGCAAACTCCAGTTCGGGCAGGCAGTAGTTGGTGGAGAAGTTGGCAGCTTCTTTGGCATAGCTAAGGAGGGCATCCCGGTTCACATTCCCTGGGGACAGGAGGCTCTCGATGTCCGCTTTGTCCTGTGGGGATGGGGTGAAGCTGGCTGGGATGTGGGAGGTGGTGTTTGTCCCTCAGCCTGGGAGTACCCACCTCGGGGTGCAGCTGTGCCACTGAGCTCTGAAAATCCTGGAAGGATTTTTCCTATGGCACAGGCCACAGCTGCTGCAGCCCCACCTCCCCAGGGGTGTGCAGTCAAACCAGTACGATCTGCATCCTACTTTCAAGGCTTTCAGCTGCCCATTGCTGTGGGATCCCAGGGCCAGATCCTGCCCTTCTCACCTGGAGGATGACCCCCTTCTTGAGCAGGCTCTGCTTCTTGGCCGTCATGACGAAATAGTGAGTGTCATCCTTGTAGTACACGATGTTTTCCAGGTCGATGCCTGGTGACAGGGAAGGGGCTGAGCCAGGGCCACGGGGTGCCCCAGCACTGGGCTCAGACACCAAATGTCCCCTACAATGGGGTGCCATGTGGGGACATGCACCCCATCACTGGGAACATCTTGGGGCTGAGCCTCCAGCTCCCTCAGGAGGGGACAGGAGGGGACAATGTGGGGGTTGGGAGCACTGACCCGTTTTGTTGTAGAGGTTCTGGAAGAACTTCTGGTTGTAGATCCGGGCCACGCCGCTGATCTCAGCCACCTCCACCTCGGCCCGGCTGTGGCGGTTGATGAAGTTGGTGGTGATGCCAATGGCCAACTTCCCACGCGTCTCCTTGCGCTTGAACCCTGCAGGAGGGGACAGGGGTGAGCCCCCACCCAGCCCCCCATATTGGTCTGGGGCTGCAGGGACACCCGTTGTCACCTTCAGGGACAAATTTGCCACCGCCAGCTGAGATGAGGACGTCAAACTCGTAGTGGGTGAGGGGAGAGGAACTGGGCTGCAGCACAGCCTGCCAGCCACCTGCAGGGAGAGGGGAGGTCAGGAATGTGCTGCTCCCCAGGGAGCAGGGAAATGGCTGCATCTCATTCCCCCCAAAAAGGCATGCTCTGGGCTAGCAGAGGGATCAGGAGGCTCAGAATGGCCACCCACAGCCCTGTCCTTGTCCCCAGGAATGCCACCCACCCTGCAGAGATACCGTACCTGCCTTGCTTGTGGGGGGAACAAGGCCCTCGAACCGCACATTGATGTGCACCTCCACCCCCAGGAGCAAAGCCACCTTCAGCAGGATCAGCTGGAGCTGCCGGATACCTGGGAGGGCAGAGGGGCACTCAGGGCTGCACCCCCAGCTCCCTGCACTCCCCACAGCCTGGTTCCCCCTAGAACTCACTGATGTGGTCCAGCGTGCCAGTGCAGAAGCGCCCGTAGAACTTCTTGGCGCCCAGCGCCCGCAGGTCGTGGATGGTGAAGGGCCAGAGGTGCAGGACGTTGTTGCGGGAGAAGGAGTCGCGTTTCTCCAGCAGCACCACACGGGCACCCAGCAGGGCCAGCTCGATGGCTGCCCGCAGCCCACAGGGGCCAGCACCCACCACCAGGCACTGCCACGGCACAGGATGGGCGATGAAGGGGGTGGGCAGACACAGAGTGGGGTCTGGGTGAACCCCCCAGCACTCCCAAAGGCAGCACCTCCCCGCTCGCTGGGTCAGGATCTGGCCCTCTCCACTATTCCCTTTTTCTGGCAGATTGTCCCTGCAAAGTGGGGTGCCCCCCACAGCCTGAACCTTCCCTTCACCCAGGGCAATGGCAGCAATTAAAGCACTGCATGAGATAAGGTGCAGATCTGACACGGGTTTGGTCTCCTGACAGCTTCTGCTCAGGGCTGGGACAACGGGGCACAGCAGGCAGGACAAAAGCCATCAGCTGTGGGACAGGGAACAGATGTCCCCAAGGAGACATCCTACGTGGGATGCTCCTGTCTCCCAGAAAGGACTTGCCAGGTTCCTCGGCCCTGCCATGGGATGTCCCCAGTGAGAGGCAGCTGGAAGGAGGAAGGACGCTGCTGGCTGGGTGGCACTGAGGTGGCACCATGCCATGGGGAGCTGAGCAGTGCTAATTAACATCCTGTCCCATTAAACTCCATCAGCCTCCCGCCTGGCACATCCTGCATCCTCCTGGGATGAGAGCCAGAGTGTCCCAAGGGATGTTCTCACCCTGGACACAAGGACACAGGGCAGGGAGGGACCCAAACCCCTCACCCCACACCCCGGGTACCTTGGTGCCAGCACAGGCTGTGCCCTGGTCGTAGTCCTTGTGCGCGGCTTTCTTATCCAGCTTGCTCCACAGGGCCTTGGCACTCCAGTAGTTGAGGGCAGCCTTGAGGCCATGGTAGAGCTGCAGGCCAGTACCCTGCAGCCCCAGCTGCTGGCACAGCTCCAGGAAGCAGCCCAGCACCTCCTGGCACTCCCCGGCTCGCAGGAACCTCTCGAAGATGGCATGGGCAGGGTTGCCCGGCTCGTCGGCCAGCACACTCATCCCGTGTCACCCAGACGCCTGGCAGAGGGACAGCACAGGTCAGCAGGGAGGGGACCCTCCTGGATCCCCACCTCCCAAACGCACCCCGTACCACACCTGGTGTCTCAGAGCCAGCTTTCCCAGGGGCTGTCGGGTGGTGATGGCACTGTCAAAACTGGCACACTTGGTGGCAGCAGCTGGTGGGACCGTCCCCGGATGCTGCACCCAGACAGCCACGGTGTCACCCAGCCACGGTGGCGTCAGGGGAGGGGATGGGGAGGGCTGTGGCAGCAGTGAGTGGCTTCCTCCATGCAGCGGGTACCTGCAACGGCCGAGAGCAGAGCGAGTTGTTTTGGAGCAAAGACACCGCTTCCTTCCTCTGCAGCCTCGGCCTCACTACGGGGGGATGGGAGGGAGCTCCTGGCTTCAGGGATCAGCCATAGCTGCTGCAAAAACCCCGCAAGACCAGCCCTGGGGCCGGAGGGAGCAGTGTTGGATCCATCCTGCCAGCCTGACTTCTGCAGCTGGAGTGGGGTGACCTTTTTCCCCCACCTCCCCTTCTACCGCTCCAGGAGTGGGTGGAAGCAGATTAGCACAGAGGAAGCACCGGTGAGGAAATCAAATAGAAGCAAAATCACCCTGCAAACAGCCCCCATCGTGCCACTGCAGCCGTGGGAGGAGGGGTGCAGCACATTGCCCCGGGCATCCCAAAACCCCTGGGATCTCCCAGGGAACCAACTCTCCTTGGATCTGTGTCCCATTCCCAGCACTGTCCCCAGCACCAGGCTGTGCCCTCTGCCTTGCCAGCCCGAGCACGAAGAACAAAGTTTTGCCTTTTCCGACCACTGTGGCCAAGCCCCGGGGGCTGTGAAAGGCTCCCCCAGCCCAGCAAAGCGGCTGGCACGGACACGGTGCTGCCAAGGAAAGGCTCGGCAAGACCGAGAGCTCCCACCTTTGAACCACCGCTCTTTGCCCTCTCGGCTCTCAGTGCTATCGTGGGCACGTGGCAGCACCCGGAAGGTGGAAGCCACCCCAGCAGTGGGACAAGGATGCCATGAATAAATTAAGCTGCCCTCAGGAGGAGGGGGCTGGGGGTGGGCGGAGAAAGGAGTTACTTTAAGCGCTTAAATTTTGGCTGGAAGGACCGGATCCTTGCTGGATTTCAAGTTCAGTCTCACCCAGGGCTTTCCCGACACCAGAACGTGCCTCGCAAAGCAGTTCTGCGGGTCACCTTCCCCTCCAATCACTTCTGCAGGTCACCTTCCCTTCCAGCATCACAGCCAGGAAATCCGGGCCTTTTAACCACTTCCTTCCTGGGCAGACAGGATAAGGCACCCAGCGGGGCACAGCAGGGGCTGGCACCCACCGGAGTGGCAGCGTGGGTACACGGGACATGGCCTATGCATTCATGACAGGGATGTGAGACCTGGGACAGGTTTCTGCCCTTCCCCTGTGTGACCTGGGACAGGTTTCTGCCCTTCCCCTGTGAGGCCTGGGACAGGTTTCTGCTCTTCCCCTCTAAGACCTGGGACAGGTTTCTGCTCTTCCCCTCGGACACGGGACATGGCCTATGCATTCAGGACAGGGATGTGAGACCTGGGACAGGTTTCTGCTCTTCCCCTGTGAGACCTGGGACAGGTTTCTGCCCTTCCCTTGTGTGACCTGGGACAGGTTTCTGCTCTTCCCCTGTGAGACCTGGGACAGGTTTCTGCCCTTCCCCTGTGAGACCTGGGACAGGTTTCTGCTCTTCCCCTCTAAGACCTGGGACAGGTTTCTGCCCTTCCTTTGTGAGACCTGGGACAGATTTCTGCTCTTCCCCTGTGAGACCTGGGACAGATTTCTGCCCTTCCCCTGAGCACTGCAGGTGGGACAGGACAAGCCTGGGGAAACTGAGGCAGCACTGAGAACATCCCTGGAGAGTCTGCAGTGTTCCTACCAATCCTCCTACCACAGAGGCTGCCCAGGCAGCACTGGCTGGCTGGGCACCAGTGCCCTGTGCAGATGGGGTGTCCCCCAGGAGCGCATGTCACTGCACTGGCACCTGCCAAGGTCACCACACAGCAGCCCCAGGGAGATGGGGCAAAGGCAGCTGCTCAGGCTGGGAGCATCTCCAGCCTCAGCAGCCTCTGGCCCTGAGAAAAGCTCATCTCTCAGCCTTGGTTCCCACTGGAAATGATGCCAGGGGTAGCATGCTGCCCAGCAGAGCTTTCCAGCCTCTACGCTTTGGCAGGGAGGCTTGCAGGAGGCAGAACAACAAGCCTTGTGTTACCCAGTTTCCTACAGAAAGGATTATCCTGCCAGCACCCTGGCACACTCAAACCCCCTTGACAACTGCAAGCAAGGTCAGAAACTCCTAAGAAAAATCAGTTCCTGCAGCCTTGATGCAAAAACCCAGCTTTCAGCCCACAAAGGCCAGCAGCAGTGGAGGAGGGCACAGTCTGAGCCAGGCTGCCTCTGCCTCTGCTCTCCCCATCAAAGCTTTTGCATTTCTTCCCTTAAGACTGTTCCTGCAAGCAGGAGGGAGGAGGGGGGGTTGCAGCCAGCCCTGACTCATCTCATGTGGGCTTGGGTTGGCTGCAGAAATGCCCTTGGGGACATCACCCGTGTCTGACACATGGGGAGCACCCCTGGAGCAGGGACACCCCATCCCTCCTTGCGGGTCAGGGTCTCCCTCTTGCCCTTGCAGAGAAGCAGCCTCTTGGGAGAAGGTGGGGGAAGCTGCCTGGGAGCTCACGTGTCTGCCAGGCACATGGAAATCGGGTGGGAAAGGACACAGCTCCAGAGCTGATGAAAGCTGGGAGGATTTTCAGCAGATCTCCTCACTGCTGCTGCTGCGCAGAACGGGCTGTTCCGGGTTTGGGATCCAGCCTGGAGAGCTGGGCTGGACCCCAGGAGAGCCCTTCAAGCCAAGGGCAGGATGGAGGGTTTCTTGTGACCACTCAACAGCTTGGCCAAAGCCCTGGCTTTCAACCAGCAGCTGAGCTGGGAGGGTGTCAGGAAGGGGTGAAGGCACTGGAAGCTCTCACAGACGTTACTGTGCTCAGGAGAAACATCCCAGGTGTGGGACTGGGCACAGAGACCACTCTGGCCAACACCACAGAAATTTGCCTTGATTTGGGTGGGTTTTAATCCCTGGAGGAAGGGAAAAACCCGTGCCAGCTCCTCTGGTTTGAGGCAGGGCTGAGGGTGCATGAGCACACCCCAGCTTTGCAAGGCCCCAGCATGGAGCTCTGGGGAGAAGGGCTGAGGAGAGAGGACAAACCTGCTGGGGGATCCACAAGCCACAGCCTGGATATGTCCCAGGGAGCCCTGGGCACAGACAACACTTGGGGAGGAGCAAATGTGCCCCCCTAATTTGCTGCTCAGCCTGCCCCCCTGCCCAGCACCAGCCCACGGAGGGACCTGCCTCTTGCAGCTGAATTTTTGTAAAAAGAGGAAGTCAGGCTTCACACCCCACATAATTTTCCTCTTCCTGCTTTTCCTTCACCCCAAACCACATCCGTGATAAAGACATCTCCATGATGATGCCACGGAGCATCCCTCATGGATCTGAGTGAAGCTCTTCCCACCCCATCCTACTCATCACTGGGAGCACTGGTGGCTCTGGGAATGCAGGAGGAGGAGCAGGGACCGCTCTCTTTTCCCTTTGTCCCGGGGGCAGCAGAGGGCAGGGGCTGGAGGGGAAAAGCAGCGAGGATGGAGCTGGGGGGACCCCGCTGCCCCCGGCAGAGGCTGTGGGGAGGGGTCAGGGGGACAAAAAGCGCTGCCCTGCTACGGAACATGCCAAGACACGCAGGGCAGGATTTCCGGGGGGCTGAGCCCTCCCCAGCACCGCAGGATCACCCCTCGGTTTTGTCACCCCCCGTCCCCGCCTTGCTCAGCGATGCTCGCAGCGGGGCGGGCGGAGGGGACCGTCCGTCGGGATGCTGGGGGGACACGGGGCTGGGGGGGCAGCAGAGCCCTGACCCCCCCACGCCCAGGGATGCTCTGCCCATCCTCACCTTCCACTCACCTCCACAGCCCCTCGGAGGGGGAAACTGAGGCACCGACCGGGGTGTGGGGAGCTGGGCGCAGCCGGGCGACAGCGAGCAGGAAACGAGCTCCGGCTCCGCCAGCAGCAGCTGCCGGCCGGCCCGGCCCCTCTCTCCTTTGCCCTCCCCTCCTCGGCCTTCCCCTCCCCTCTCCTGTCCGACCCTCCCCCGCAGCCGGGGGACCCAGGGCGGGCGGTGCCGGGAGAGGGGCGGCCCCCGGGCCAGCCCCGCTTTGTGCCGCTGCAGATGTTGCGCCGGGAGGTTTGGAACAGCGGGACGAGCGGCTGGGTTGGTTTTTTTTATTTTCTTTTAGGGTGAGAAACCAGACTTTTCGCCCAGCAGACAAAAAGACTCGGGTGATGAAGCCAAAGCGCTTCACCGCCCACCCACACCACTGTGCTGCTCCCCCCGCAGCCAGAAACCGGCCGGGAGGGTGCGGGGGGCACCGGAGGATCCAGGGCGGGGGGACCCACCCAGTGCCAGCTCTGGACCCCGACCACCACGGCTCGCGTGGAAACTTCTGGGATTACGTTTCCACCTGGGTCCCCCGGGTGGGAATGGTCCCAGAGGGGTGAAGGTACCTTGGGGCGGGCGGGGGAACCCGCGGGGTCACCGAAGGTCGCTGCTGGCCGGATGCTGCTGGGGGTGTCTGGTGGCGATGTCCTCGGGGCGCTGCCGGACATTTGCCATGGGCTGGGACGGGTGTCACGGCAAGGGGGCTCGCGGGCTGTGACACACGGGGACAGCTCGCCACGAAACTGTGGACGGTGACTCAGGGACACGGGGCGAGCTGGCGAACGGGCGTTGCTTACGTCGGTCACCCTGAGTCACCCGTGGCACTGCCGGCGGCTACGGCAAGCAGGGTGACCGGTCCGGCGCCTCCATCCCTCCCTCCTGCAGCCCCCTCTGGTCCCTTCCTGGGGATCGTGGTGCGGAACCCCCACCAGTGCGGCTCGGCCGGGCTGTTCTGGTCCCTGCAGAGCTGCTGGGTGTGGCTGCAGTGAAGCCCACCCGTGTTTCGGGGCCGCGAGAGGCTGGGGCGGACACGGAAACGGGGTGTCTGAGTCAAACCGGGCACTTTTCCCAGGCATCGGAAACAGCTCCCTCTGTTTGTGAGCGCTTTGTGCTGCCATGGGAAAGGCTGAGCACGGACCTGCGCCTTCCAGCCCCAGCATTGTCCCCTGGGCAGCAGGAGAGGAGCGTTAGATGTGAATTCCAGCAGGGACTGAGGGCACGTGGTGGCATTGAGGGACGCGGCTCTGATGCAAACCCACGGCGGGGCTGTCCCCGGCACAGGGGACATGTGGGAGCAGACCTACACCCCTTGATGTGCTGAGAACAGGCAACTCACAGCATCCCTGAAGGCTTTGTGATTATATGGAAGTGCCAGTCATACTTTAGATCCTACCACAGGATGTTCCCCCTGCTCTGTCATTACAATTCCCCCATTTTTCCTCCCGTTTTATTATTCTAGGGTTTTGGTGTTTTGGGATGTGGGCAAGGAGCAGAGATGCCTCTCAGCTCCCCCTTCCCGGGTCCAGCTAGGCCTTGGATGATGCTGCAGACTGCAGTCTCTGCAGCTCCAGGACACGGATGAGGAGGAGGAAGGCGATGCTTAGGAGAAGCAGCCAGAAGAAAAGCCAGTAGTGCTGCGGGAAGAAGAGCCACGGACGCCACAGCTCCACTGCAGACCCCTTGGACCTGGGGAGAAGGTGACCAAGGACACTTGTCATCCATGGGAGAGAGCAAATCCCACTTCCACCCCAGCAGGAGACAAGGAGGGTGTTTAACTCAGCCCCAAACCTCGCTGGCCCTTTTACAAACACAAGTGCAACAACCCTGGGGAGGCCATGGTTGCCCCACAGTGCACGGGCGGAACTGAGGCACAGCAGGGCTGAGCTGGAGCAGCCAAACAACATCCTGGCCTTCCACCACCAAATCCCCCAGCCCCCTGCCCAAGTGCTGGCCACCTGGGGACCACAGAGAGCCCAGCAGCCGTGGGGGGATGCTGGGCACACACAGGGTGCTGCTCACGTCAGCCCAAGCTGCTCTGGCTCCTCGTCCCTTGAGCCTCTGCCATCTGCCTCAGTCACCAGCTTCCCAGTCACGGCGCTGTCCTGGTCCTGTGGCTCCAGTTCACTCCTGGGGAAGGGAGAGGACGGGGTCAGTGCTGTCCCATGTGGGCCAGTGGCAGCCAGTGCCATGTGTGCCTGGGCACCCAGTGCAGTTACCTCTGGGTGCTGGGCCAGCGCTGGGCCCCCTCCAGCTCCGTGTCACCTGCTGGGGCCACTCGGCTGTCGGGGCTGGCACCTGGCTGGGCACCGAACGTGGGAGCATCAGTGGGGACCCAGCAACACCGAGCCTGGGGACACAGCTCCTGGCTGTCCCCACTGAACACGTTCTTACCAAGAGCTGCTTGGGGATGACGGCGATGCTGACCCTGCGGCGGGCAGACCCCTGCAACAGAGGGGCTGGGGGTGAGCCCTGTGCAGCTGCTCCTCACCTCCTTCTCCTTCCCCATCACCTCCCCAGCACGGGCAAGGGACACCACAGGACACTGCCAACCCCCACTGGCCCTGGAGCTAAGAGGGGAAGCTGGAAAGCCAGGGAAGGTCAAAGCCAAGAGGTTTGTGCCTGTCATTACTGCTGCAAGCTGTCCTGGTGGGGCTGCCTAACCCCCTCCCCGAGCTCCTGAGCTATAGGGGAATCAGTGTTGGATTCAAGCTGGTGCTAGAGAACAGCCAAGCCTGTGGCTCTTGCACTGTGACCCTGCAGTGGAAGAAGGATCTACCTGAGATTCTTGGACAGGCAGCCCCCAGCTTGCTGGGCACCCTGTCTGTCTCCCAACAGCCCTCTGAGGCTGCCCCTACATTTTGCCTCATCCCTGGCACTTCCAGCAGATCTTCCCTGCTGCAAGCACCTGGCTGGAGGGACATTTCTTGGGGACTTGTGGGTGTGAGGGCACAGCCAGCTGAGGGAGGGTGGCAGGGCATGGGGAGGCAGTGGCTCCGAGACTCCTGAACTGGGATCAGTTACCTGCTGGAAAGTTCTCTTCAAGGGGTGAGGTCTCAGCCGTGGCTCCGCATCATCTGGGAGCAAAGAGAAGCCACCTTACATCATCCCCCAACACTAAGATGGGGCTGATGCACAGATGGTCACAAACCTCCCTGCCACTGACAGCTGTCCTGGCCATGTGCTCTGTGCGTGGCACAGGTGGTGCCCTGGACAGGGGGACCTGGTCCCGTGCACAGCAATGACACGTGTGGGGCTTGGTGTTCAGGAACAGAGTTCTTTTTGTTCATGGGGCCCCACTGCCCCACATTCCCAGCTGGGTTATGGCTCTCTGGCCACCAGTACCTGCTCCAGGCTGATCTGCTGTTCCACTGTCCCCTCACAACCGTTACCAGCTGTTCTTCACCATCCCATCAGCTGTTGTCCACCACCGCTCCTCAGCTCACACCACCCACTGGCTCTGTGTTGCGGGGTCACACTGACCCCTCCCAGAGGGGCTGGGGACCAACTCCTGCAGGGTTGCTCTGTGCAGACCCCGCAGGGGCCCCGGTGGCAGAGCCCACCTCACCCTGGGTCTCCGCCAGCTGCCGGTTGCGGGAGTTCTGCTGGATCAGGCGCTTCATCTCCTCCAGCTCCGCGTGCTCCCGCAGGTGGTGCCGCTTCAGGTTCTCCACGTGCTGCACCATCACCTCTGCTGCCCGGCTCATCCGGGCCTCCTGCAGCCAGGCAGGGTGGGGATCAGGGCCCCCATCTCCCAAGGAGCCAGCTCTCTGCCAGTCCCTCCCAGTGCATCCCATGCTGCCTCCACCCAGGGGGTGCAGGTGCATCCCCTTCCCTCTCCCAAGGGCGGGTGGATGGATCCCTTGCACCCTGGTGAGTGCAAACACGAGGTCAAGGCCAGCACCATGAGGAGGAGGGACAAACCCCAGCGAGCCCAGGGACGAGTCCCCAAGGCCATCTGTAGCACTCCATCACTCCCAGCCCTGCCTGTGTGCATACCTGGTGTACAGCCCCCAGCTTCTCCGCAGCACTGGTTGCCCTCTCGACAGCTGCTGACAGCACGGCCAGGTTGTGCTGCAGCTGCTCCAGCGTCTCCTTGCAGCCTGCATTGGCACAGGATTGGCCCAGCCTCTGAGGATGGAGGATAGGATAGGATGGAGCTGCTGGTCCTGACACTGCGAGTTGTCCAAACCCCTCTAGGGCTGGATGCTCCCAGCACGTGCCAGCCCCCTACCCTGGTGGTGCCCACCTACCTCCAGGGCAGCTCGGCACTGCCCCAGCTCCTCCTGGATGTTTTCCTCTGCTGCATCCCGTGCCCGTTTCTCCACCTGCACCCGTTGCTGCAGGGTGAACATGTCGCAGCGAAAAGCCAGGGCGAGGTGGGCAAAGGCTGCCTGCGGGGTGGGGAGGGGACAGGTGGGGCACGGGGGCAGAAGGGAAGCCACCAGGGTCACGTGCTGCTGTCCCCATGGCACAGACAGACCTTGCAGCGTGCCACTAAACAGGGCAGTGCTAAAGATAATTAACACTTGCCCCAGCACCCTTTAGGCTGCTGCATGCTGGGGACAAATCCCTTGAGATGGCAGCCCGAGGAGACACATCCCCCAGGCAGCTGATAAAGCATGGAAATGTTGAGCCCTCCTGGCAAGAGCACGCGCCGGGCGGACG
Organism: Drymodes brunneopygia; assembly: GCA_013400955.1. NCBI lineage: Eukaryota > Metazoa > Chordata > Aves > Passeriformes > Petroicidae > Drymodes > Drymodes brunneopygia. The sequence goes on from VZTZ01006178.1 coordinate 255,625, forward strand.
CCAGCCCTCGCTGCGGGTCCCGGCTGAGCCTGACTCAGCCCTGGCACTCGCAGGGAAATTGTTTTTATTAGCGTGGCTCCTGCTGCCTCCCCGGCTAAGGGCACTCTTCAGCAGCTGCAGAGCACTTTGTGGGATTGCCCGGAACGCACAGGACGGGCTCGTGGAAATGCAGCTGCCTCCAAATGCCAAAAGCATCTCTGGGAAAGGGTTTGGGAGGTGGCTGCCAGGGGACTGCGGTGCCTGAAGGAGCAGGGCACAGCCACGGGGCTGTGAGCCAGCAAAGTGTCTGTCCTTGTGTCCCCTCCCCTTCCCCAGGCCACCCGTGGCCCCCGGCAGCTCTCACCTCCAGATCCTGCTCTGTCAAAGCCACCCTGCAGAAAGAGAAGTGCTGTCAGGGATGGAGGCATCACGGGGGCTGCATGCTGAAAATGCCCTTGTTCTGCTCCCAGGGCTGCCAGCCACCACGAGAAGTGGGAAGCCAAGTACCCATTGTGGGGACAGCAACTCTTGTGCAGTGCAAAAGGAGGAAAGTCCAATCTCTGAACCGTGCTGTGCCCTGGGACCCCCCTGTCCTGTAGCCCCAGAGAGATGCAGGTGCTCACTGGTCTTACCTGTGCAAGCCAAGTCTGTCCAGCACTGAGAGCTCGCTGGGGACACTCAGCACTGGCTCCTCCGGGCTTTCTGCATCTGCAGGAAGGTAGTGGGGCCACAGAGACCACATGTGAGGGCTTGCCCTTGGCCTTCTCTCCTCCCTCTGCCTCCTGTCTTTGCAGAGGGTGGGTGCCCATGTTTTGGAACCATCTCAATCCTTCCCCCAGCATCAGGGGGTCTTTAGGTCCCTCCAGGCCAAGTGTCCCCTTCCCCCTGTCCCCACCAAGGGAGATGATCCCCATTGTTCCCACACTTGTCCCCAACTACTTCAAGACTTCCCCTAAGGGCACCCAGCTGGGATTTGGGATGGGGACTCACCCACCTTCTTCAGTCCTGTCACTGTCCCCAGGGCTCACAGCCAACTCCTGCACGGCCCTGCCTGGCTCCTGAGAGGCACAAAGGTGCTGTTGGAGCAAACCTCTCCCTGGTGCCCCCCAACATCCCGAGAAGACCAGCACAGAGGGGCTGGGGCCTGGCTGAGCCCAAGGAACCAGGCAGGGAAGGTCTCCCCACCTGTTGGGCTCCCCTTCCTCTCACCTCGCTGAGTTGCTCCACGTTCTGCTCACTCCCGGCCAAAATCCCACCTGGGTGTCCCTGGGGACTGCTCATCCTGCCTGGGGACAGAAAGGGTGGTGGGAGCTGGGCAGCAGGGTCCCCTCCCCAGCCTGACACCGCTTCAGGAGAGACCCCCAAGACTGCCACTGGCACTTCTGCAGCCTGCAGGCTCCCAGGGGACATCCCCAAAATATCCCCGTGGGATTAGGGGAACGGGAGCTCAGCTGGGCCAGGGCAGGGGGAGCAGGGCAAGGGATGCAGTGCAGAGGGTGGGTTACAGCTGGTGAGGCAAATCCAGGGGATGGGGTTGGGGGTCCCAGGGCTGGAAGGGGTTGCAGGCAGGTGCGGCTAGGCCAGGGGACACCCTCCTGCTGTTCAGGAAGGGTGGAAAACCCCGCCTTTCGACCCCATCCCCACCTGAGCTGCCCTTACCTTCATCCGGAGATGTGAGGAGCCCGGACTGCTCTGCCTGCTGCTCCCTGTGGAGGGAATCCCGGGTAAGCCCTGAAGAAACTCCGGAAGCATCGGCAGCATCCCACCCCCCACGCTCCCCCAGCTTCCTCGATGGGGCTGCTCCGGACCTGGATCCTTCCCGAGCATCCTCCACAGGCTGCTCCGTCCCCGTCCCGCTCTGCCTGCCCCGGGCGAGCCGCCCCCTCCGCTGCTGCCGCCGCCGCAGAGCCCCACAGAGGACCCGCCGAAGCCGTTTCCAGCCAGCAATGAGTCACCAGCCACTGCCGTGCTTTGCCTCAGCATTGGCTTTTTGCTTTTTTTTTTTTTTCCATCTGGCTGCCAAGCGGACCTCGCTGCGAGCCGGCCTCTTCCAGCACCACAACAAACCCAGCCTCCGACAGAGCCCAGGCACCATCTCACAGCACCCCCACGAGGATGGCAGGCACCCCTAAAAGTGCACTGGGACGGGTTCATCACCCCAAAACCCTGTCCTGGCTGCCAGAAGCTCTGGCAGCTCTGTAGCATCCCTGCTCACGGATGCTCGAGGCCACCAGGGATGGCTGGAGGACACCAGTGCCTGGAGACACGGGGGCTGCTGTGCAAAGAGCCCTCTGGAGCCCAGCACCCAACTGGGACAGGGTTTGAACCCCCAAACTTTTCCCCCTGGCTCTGGCAGAGCTTTTCCCTCCCCTCCTGGCAAGCCTGAGAGCAGCGCCTGCAGGAGAAGGGGTCACCACGCCAAAACGATGCCCAGTGTCCCTTGCCTGGCGCTGCCATCGCTGTCCCATCCTTGCCAGCACCCCGAGAGCCGCTGGGTGAGCTTTTTGTGCACGTACCTGCGAGGTGAGGGGCTGGGTCGGCAGCTCGTCCTCTGCCGCTGCCGCCGCCGCCGCCCCGGGGCCGGTCCCTGTCCCTGCGCCTCCTCCTCCCCCTGTCCCAGCGAGGTCCCTTCCAGTGGCTTCATTTGCGAAGTGGAGAGGCTCCAGGACCAGCACACCTATCGTGAGAGACCCACATTAGCTGCGCGCAGATGGAGAACGCCTCTAAATGTTATATTTTTAAAGCGTTTTCTCACCCAGCAGGAGCTTCGAGCTCCTCTGCTTTAGCGTGGAGGCATCTGTGGGAAAAGAGGTGGGGAGGCCCGCTGAGATTCAGGAGGAGGCTGGTGGGATTTGGGCGGGCATGGAGCGAGGCAGATGAGAAATTCAACGCAAGCCTCATTTCTGGGCAGTGCTGAGGGTGGACTTTTCCTGCCTGCCACCGCCGTTTCCTTCCCCCAGGGCAATCCTCATTTTGGGCTTGTGATGTGGGTCAGCTTCACGGGGAGAGGGAAATTTGCAGCCACCAACCAGTGCGGAGTGGGAATAACCCCCTGTTCTCCAGGTTGAAGACAGGACAATCCCCGAGCTCCCAGAGGGAAAAACAGAAAAGATTTCCAAACCTAAGGGAGCTTGGACAACTCATTTGAGCTGTTTCACAATGTTTAAAGAACCAGAGAAAGATGCAGAAATCCAGAGTCCCTCTCCCAGCCCAGGGTAAAGTTGTGCTTTGCACAAGGGACTGTCCCACAGTGACTCTCCCCAGGCTGTGCCCATGGACAGGCAGATAAAGGACAGAAGGAGAATTTTTTTGTCCAGGACAGAAAATGCAGGACAGATCTAGGGGGACACAGAGCAGGGACTGCTTAAAGCCTCACCTGCCTGTACAAAGCGTTGGCCAAGCTCGCTCTAGGTCGCCCCAGCACCAAGCAGGGCCATCACCCAACTCCTAGAGCTCGTTCAGCTCCAATGAAAGTGTAAAAAGCATCACTTGGCACCTATCAAAGCCAGCCCATTTCACACCTATGCAGTGGGAATTATCGCTGACGCCTCCACCCAGGGGCTCAGGCGCCCCGAGCCAGCAGGGATCAGCCAAATTCATCGCACCAGCGAGCATCAGAGCGCTCCGGAGGGCTGGTCCCTGCTGCAAGGCGCTCAATCCATCACAGCCACGGCGGCCCCTGCGCGCTGCTGCTTTCCCGCAGCTCTCACAGCCTCACGGACGCTCTCGCTCCTTATCGTTGTGTTTCGGACGGAAAAGATACGAGGCGCGCAGCTGGTTTAGCGTAAGGAACCCCCTGGGATGCCAGACCGGGCACTTTCCCTCAGCTCGGCGGCGACCAAACGCTCCCCGGGCCATCATTACCTGCCTGAACTCCTCTCGAGCGGCGGATGCTGGGGCCACCCAGCTCGGAGCCGGCACTCAGCTCTGTCGGGCCCCCATCAGCCCCGGGAGGGGGTCGGGGGCACGGCGGGGCCGGCGGTCGGGGTTCGGGGGTGCTGGGGCCCCGCACGGCGCTCGCTGCCGGCGGCGGAGCCTCCCCGCAGGGCAGAGCCACCGCATCTGCGGCGGACGGAGCTNCCAGGGCGGGCAGAGTGGTCTGCAGGTGGCCAGGAAACCTCTGCTTTTGGTGCGGGGCCAGATCCTGCGCTGGTGACAGAGGTGACAGAGCCGGGAAAGCCAGGACTGCTCCCTCCGTGCCCGCTGTCTGAGCAGAGCTGAGCTTCAGCATCTCCCTGGCAGGAGGCTCAGGGCAGGGTGGGGGCAGTCAGGAGAGATGGGGGATCCCCCCGTGCTTTTATGGGGGGCACAGCACCAGGCTAAAGCAGGATGGCTGATAAGGAGCCCCTGTAGCTTCTTCTTTGGTGATGCAGGGGAGCTGCTCTGCCCAGCCCCTCCATCCCTCCTGCCCCTCTCAGCAGCCCCATTTTCCCCCTGGCCATCACCCCATTGCTTCAACCCCTTTGCTCAAATCCATCCCATCCCCTAAAGCTGCTTTCTTCCCCTAATGAGCTTACAGCGAGTCGGGCTCTGTGCTCAGCCCTGCCAGGGGGCAGCTGCTCCTGCCCCCCATGCCCAGGGAGCCCAGTGGGTCCCTCGGGGTCTGCAGACCCCTAAAGCCCTGAGAGAGCAAACAGCATCTCCCAGCCCTGGGCAGGCTCGGCCCAGGCTCTGACCCAGAGTGAGAGCCCAAAATGCAGCCCCAGGGTTACAGAACAAGGGGAGGGGAGGATAAACACCTGTGCAGAGAGCCCCAGCCTCCTCCCCAGGAGCAGCAGCTGGCACCAGGCAGCAGATCAGGCTCCGTGGTCTCTGCTCTGGTGTCCTGGCAGGCCCAGGGCTGCTCTGTGGGGAACACAGACCCAAGGACACCATCACACCAGAGCCTCTGCTCCCTCCCACACTCAGGGCAGGGTTAAGGCAATGCCCCTGTTCACAAACCAAAAAGTCTCTAAAAGCATTTGCTAAAAGCATGCAGGGATTTTTAGCTATTCTTATTTTTAACCTGCATGCAGCTAAATTATGACTGCAGCCTAGGTATCACAGAGCCTCAGAGAAGGAAAAGCAGCCCAGTTCCCCTCACACAGACCTGTTCAGCAGGGAGGAACGAGACCCTGGACCCTGCTGGGAGATCTCCAGCCCTGGGGTGAGTGGCAGCACGTGGCTGTGGGCTCTGGCTTTGTCCCTTGTCCTCCTTCCAGCGAGGTCCCCCACAGCAGCTACAGCCACAGCATCTTCCAGGGCACCTGAGGCTGAGCTGAACGTGCAGCTCAGATCACTGAGTGTGGTCATCAGGATTATCCACCTCTTGGAAGAAAGCTGCTCAGACTGACACCGAGTGCTACCACTGACACGGCAAGCACGATTTACAGCTCTGTGCAACCACCAAACAGCATCCCAGACCTCCCTCAAACTCACCTTTCTGTGGCCCTGCCTTCCCCAGGTGACAGGGACCTGGCAGCCACCAGGCTACCCAAGAGAGAACACCATTCTTCTCTTATTATTAAAAGTTTGCTGGCAAAAAAAACCCCCACAAAAAAACGGACGGGAAAGAAAAATGTTTTCTTTTTATTCAGGTTTAAATCCCAAGTGAAAAAAAAATAAATAAATATTGCTGAGCCTCCCTCAGGGCAGTTCAGCCTCGCATTTGGGTGTCACAGCCTCCAGGTTTGCAGGCAGAACTGCATCAGCATGTTGGGGATTACACAGGAGATTAGCAGGCTGTCACTGGAAAGGCTGTTACCTCCAGGGAGAAGTGGGGTGACCCCTGGCACTGCTGCAAGAGGGGACACAGCCACAACCTGGAGCTGTTTGGAGAGGGGCAGCCCCTTGGGGGATGGATAGGGACCATTTTCAGGAAAATGAAAGTTTCAGCCCTTTCCAGCAAGGTGCTGCAAGGCTCCTGCACGGCTCTGATGTCTGGTGTTGAACATGCACAGACCCCACACCTCTGCTCACCCTAAAGAGGTTCTGTGCTGCCTGAACACAGCCCCACAAAGGCCCCTGGGGAGTGGAGGGATCATCTTGTCATGAAACTGGCTCAAAAATCCCTGTGGAAGGTGTGGAAGCAGCAGAGAGGACAGAGAACTCATGCAATTGCATATGATGAATTTCCTTCAAAAAAAAACAAAACCAAAAAAACAAGAACTACTTGGCCAAAAAGGGAATTTCCCTCTATACTGTGAAGTAAAATTCTGCAAACAGAAGAGGAAGCAGGTAAGGAACCACTGCCAAGTATCACAATGAACTGGCTGAAAATCACACGCTGCCTTCAACATCCAGCTTAGGAAAAGTCTCAGACAAAGCTTCAGACCATTCCCTTCACCAACACTGCCATTAAATCAGGACAAGGACAGAGCACAGGAAAAATCCTGGCACTTCCACCACCCTTGGCCAAGGTTCGGCTGAGCTATAAAATCTGACTGATGTTTTATGCTGCATCCACCTCTCTGCACTGCTCAGGATGGATTTTAAAGCCCTTGAAAAGGTCAAGAGGAGTCAAAAAGTGAAGTTTTCTGTGCAGGTGCTGCCAACCCCCATAGAAACGAGCAGCCTTCCACCAGCATGTGATGTGCAGTGTCCCCAGGGTTTGCTCCCAGTTCTCCTTACACAATTGTCAACTGCATGAACACCTCAGAGGAACCCAGTGATAAACTGCAACCAAGAACAAAACCAGGGCTAAGAAGGCTCTTTCCACAAGCCAGTGACTGACAGCCACGGCCAGATGGAGCACTGGGGACAATGACACCGAGGTCACTTGGTAGAAGCTCTGCAGGGAAACTGCAAAGATCAGAGCCTGCTACCTAATAAAGCCAGAAGAGCAGGCTTAGACCTTGATGATCATGGCACAATTTCTATTTATGTCGTATTTTGGGCAGCCCTACAATAGCTTCACTATACTCAGCCACTAACTGACTGGAATGCAAACACATCAACAATCTGGCTCCCTGGAGGTTTCTGCCCTCCAGCTAATGCAGGCTTTGAAGCCTCATCAGTCCAGTGGCACCTAAAATAGCTTAAGAGATTCTTACATAAAGAAATCTGTGCTGTCACCTAATGCTTCAGAGCTCTCTCCCTCTCTGGCTGGGATCTAAACATTAATGAGCAAACCTGAAGCAGTCACACCTGCATGTTATGATTCTCCTTCTCCCTTTCCAGCTGTTTATGGATTTTTAAACAGCTCCTGAAGAATGTAAGGCTTCAAAACCTCCACTGAAACCCAAGCTCCACCTCTGACTCTCCACTTTTCTCCATTCTTTTCTTCCCAGTTCTCAGAGCAGGAGGTGCCCAGATGAGGTTTCCAGTGTGTCATTTCAAGAATGCAGGGCAGAACTTTGAGCACAGTCATGCCATCTAAGCACTTTCTGTTAGGGCACTGAGAAGTGTCATCATCACCAGAAATGTGTCACACACAGCAGGGCTCCACAAAGGCCAGGCAAACGGGAAAGAAAGGTGGATTTAAGGCAGAACACTCAAGTTTTCCAGCTAAATTCAGCTGGAATTCAGCTAAATCCCACTCTCCTGCATGCAGAGATCTGTAAATCCCAGCAGAGCAGATACACAAAGCAGCAGCCCAGGCTCCACCACTCCAGAACCAGCCTGTCTGCTGGGGAGGAATGTGGACGTGCACAGGGCTCGTGCCTTGGAATGAGCTGAGGTAAAACCAAGATAGTGAATTAAGTCCACAATTATCAACTTCTTGCAGCCTCAAATCAGTGTCTGCTCTGGCTCAGTGATGTGTTTTGGGCAGGAAGAACTCAGGACCCAAGTTCCCCATGGGTTGTGTCCTGCCCTGTCCCCATCACAGGAGGGCCAGGTCACCTTGTTGAGTGTGGCAAGCCCGAGGGAGAACAGATACAAAATCACCTGCAAACACATTAATTGTTCAAGCAGGATCCCTCTGAGCCCCAGGGAGTGTGGGGGGCTGGGATGGCACTGCCCAGCAAGAGCCCCCTCCCACCAGGTGCTGCCAGGAGACCCTGGGCACTCTGTGGGGAGCAGACCCCACTCACAGGGTCCCACCTCACCAGGGGGAACACAGTGAGGGGTGGGCTGTGGCTGCTGCTGTGCCTTGAGTGTCCTCCATGCAGGGGAAGCTGTCACCTCACAACCCCTTCTGGTGCTCACCTAAGAAAAGCAAAAGACAGAAATGAAGAAGAGGAAAGCCACTGCCATGCACACCTTGGCACAGCTCCAGCACAGCTCTGGCACAGCAGCCGTGGCACGTTCTGGGCAGCCCAGGGTGCAGACCCTGCCATCCCCCACGGCAGGAACCCCTGTCCCCACCTCACCTGGCCCCTTCCAGCACAGCCTGCAGAGATTTCTTCAGCGCCGCGTTGCTCCGATCCAGGACAGCAGCCAGGCTGCTCCGGTGAGCTGGGGTGACCTGAGATGGAGGCAGCACGAGCTCAGGGTGCTGCCCTGCCAGGAGCCCACCTGACACCTCTGTGCTGGGTCCCAGGAGCTGCAGGACCTGAGCCTGGCCTGGCTCACCTGGCTCTGATACACCGTGAGCACGGCTGTCACCAGCTTGGCGTAGTTGAGTGACGTGGCAAAGGCTGGGGCCTGCTGGCACAGGGTCAGGACCAGGAGATCCAAGAGCTCAGGGGGCAGCACCTCCTGGAAGAGAGCCAAGAGAGGCAGGAGAGTGGGTCCTTGCTCCAGCACTGCTGGAGTCATCAAGGAAACCCGTGGGACAAGGTGGGCTCCTCACCTGCCGCCCCAGCACGGCCTGCAGTACTGGCAGGAGTTTCTCTGACAAAGGCACCTCCAGGACTTGGCTGGAAGGACAGTGAAGAGGGAAAGTGCTGCTTCACAGCTTTGCTGGTGCTCCCAAACAGCTGCAGCCAGCTGGAGCCATCCAGGTAGGTGTGAGGCCAAAGCAGAGCTGTCCACCCTGTGACCCCTCACCTGAGCACCAGCTGCACAGAGTGGGGCTCCAGGCACTCCTCCACCAGCTCACACATCAGCTTGGTCTGCTCAGCACCTGCACGGGCAAAGCAGCAGGGGAGAGCCTCCAGAGGCTGCCAAATCCATGGGGATGTGCCTGGCCCTTCCTGGCACCCCTTCACACAGGTGCATGTCCCAGTCAGGACAGGCAGAACCACGCAGTGTCCCCTTCTACTGCTCAGGATAATCCTGTTCCCTTTACCCAGCTGCAGCACCAGGCTCTGGGAAAAGGGGATGCTGCTGTGGCAGGGATTCACCCTCTCCTCATGCCTGCAGAGCTGCCTGGGCAGCTCCAGCTGGAGCACTAGGAGCTGTCAGGAGCCCTCCAATCATGGAGGGATGGGAGCTGTCCTTTGGGAAAAGTTTAGCCAGAACCCTCCCACTCCATCTCAGGCAAGGGCCCCATAAGTTGTGACACTGTAACTCAACTGTTCACCTGCCCAGAAAAAACCAGCCCCATGCCTCCGTGGGTTCCCAACACCTGTTCCAGGTGACAAATGCCTCCCCAGGAGACAGCACTCTGCACCTGGGGGCCCTCTCCAGCTCCCAGAGGCAGCCACACCTCCCACCAGCCCAGCACACCTTCCCCTGGCTCCTGCAGCACGGCAGCCACCAGCACACGGCACAAGGGATGGGAGTACTTGGAGCAGAACGAAGTGAGGGCAGCCATGAGGTGTCGGGAGGGTGGCTGGGTGAGGGACAGGACCTGGGGACAGAAAAGGCAGGAGGTGGGTGTCGCCCTGGTTTTACAGGGCCCCATAAGTTGTGACACTGTAACTGTAGTTTCCCATGCTTTTTCTGTAAACATAGTCCTTGTTTTTCTTAACCGGCCGGGATTATTTTACACTTGTAAAATTATTTTTCATTCCTTTCCCTGGGGTAGAAAAAGATAATTAACCATGTCTTTGTCCTGTAAACCTTCAGGAGTGTTGACCCTTTTCACCAATCCTTGATTGTCTTTAAAAACATATAAAAATAGGTAATAAAGAAGGGCAAACCGTTTTGGTCGGTGCTACCTAGAAATTCAACTACTACTCTAAGACCCACGTGTTTCTTCTGTTGCCAGCTGTACAACAGGTGGGGACAGTGGAGAGGGAAATGGGGAGCAGGAAAGCCCTCACTGCCCTGGCACGTACTCGCCTGAGGAAGAGCTGCTCTGCCAGGAGGTCTGCGCTGGTGTGGCTGAGGGCAGGGGTCAGAGCCAGCAGCCAGCTGCAGAAACGCACCAGGAAGGGCTCAGGGCACGTGGAGAGCTGCAGGAAGGAGCACAGCCCCTCGAGCTGGGGATGGCAGAGGGGAAGGGACATTAGGGACAGCTGCAGGCCCCCCCACAGCAGCTGCAGGAGGGATCTGGGGCTCACCTGGCTGGGGGAGCAGCTGTTCAGGATGCTCAGCTCGGGTGGGGCTCTCAGCTCGCAGTGCTGGAGGGAAACAGCATCCTGAGTAATGCAGCAAATAAACCAACCCAGAAAATACAGCTCCAGGGCTTTTCCATTCCCCCCATGTCTGTCAGCTTTGAGCCCACAGGCAGCCCCTCACACCTGCAAGGTGCAGGCAGGTGTTGGTGCCCCAGCCCAGAAAAAGTGACAACAGGGCTTTTTATCCCTGTCCAGCTGGCCTTGTGAAATCCACCTCCTTTTCCAGCCCTTCTGAAGCCCTGGCATGAACCTCTTTAGAGCCTCAGCTCCAGGAGAGAGACTTACACTGGATTCCTGCAGCAGCAGCCTTTTCAGCCTCTGTCCATGCATCTGAGGGAAATGAGAGGAAGGAATGGGAATCAGGCTGGAAAGGCTCACTGGCTGGAAGGAGACAGCAAACCCTACCCAGTACCTGGACAAAGGACTGGACCTCTGCTGCCAGCTCTGTCTGGGAAATCTTCCTGAGCTCCCCAGCTGCATCCTGCTGGGAGCTGTCTGGAGCAGCCTCATCCGTGCTCTGAGCAGACATGTCCCCTGCAGGCTCCTCAGGCACCTCCTCTTCCACCCCTGCCACATCCCCACATTCCTGGGGCTCCAGGGGCTCAAAGGCCACCTCCTCCAGCAACAACCTCTTCCCTTCTCTCTCACTGTCCAGCTCCAGGCTCTCCTCTGACGCTTTCTTGCGCTTCCCACCTTGAGGCACAGAGTCAGGGGCACCGGGCTGCTTGCTGAAGCACCAGTTCCATTTTCTTTGCCCCTCTGGTTTCTTCTGGGCAATTTTCTGGCACAGGCCCCTAAGCTGCTGCTGGCACGTGGAAGACAGGGGAGTGGGAGGTGGGGAGCCCTGCTCTGCCCTCGGTCCCTGCCGGAGCAGATCCCCCAGTGCCTGCACCCAGGGATCCACATGGGAATCTTGCTCCAAGGCCTGGAGCAGCTGGTCCAGGCAGTCCCCTGGCACTGCATCCCACACCACGAGGAGCAGGGAGAAGAGGTTTCTCTGGCACAAAACGGGCAGCAGCAGCAGCCGTGGCTTCCTGGAAAAGGAGAGGTGACTGATCAGAGCAAATCTCCCTGTCCTGACTCCAACCTGCCCCGTGGAGCAGTCTCACAGCACTAGGGAGCAAGAGGAGGCACCCAATGCCTTCATCAGCTTTTGCAGACACCAGGTGGGACACCAGCAGGTCGCTGCTACGATCCCAACTTCACGTACGGACCGCTGCACCGGGGGAAGGGGATGTGCTCTCCCAAATCGTGCACCTGACACCCAAAACTCCCGCACAACACCGAGTTTTAGACACTCACACAGCCAGGGTGTCCTTCGGCCCCTCCAGCACGGGCTCCTCGGCGCACAGGGCCGCGGTGAGAGCCTGCCAGGGGAACGCCCGCCCCGGTCCCTCTCGGGGCTGGCCCCGCCGCAGCACCCGCAGCGCGGCCATGGCCCCGGCGGGGCCGGAGCACAGGGCGTGGAGCAGGAGGCGGCACGGCCGGGGGCAGCTCTGCAGCCAGGGCGGGCACCGGGGCTCCATCGCTGCAGCGGGGGATGCACGGCCGCCTGCGAGACACAGGGAGACCGGACACGGTCACACGCACGGGGGACAGCCGGACATGGGGCACAACCGGACACGGGGAGACTGGACAGGGTCACACGCCCGGGGGACAGCCGGACATGGGGCACAACCGGACACGGGGAGACTGGACAGGGTCACACGCCCGGGGGACAGCCGGACACGGGGCACAACCGGACACGGTCACACACACAGGGAAGAGCTGGACACGGTCGCACACAAAGGGGTCGCACACGGGTCACGCTCGGGACAGCCGGACGCGGTCACACCGGGGAGAACCGGACACGGGTCACAGTGGGGAGGCACGGGACGATCACGGCCGGGCACTGACCCCAGCATCAGCTTCGGGGGCTGCCTTCACCCGCCCTCCCCACCCGAGGATGCGGGAGNCGCGTCCCCGCCGGCTCCGCCCGCTGCCCCCAAGGCGCCGCTTCCGGCCCCGCCCCCGGGAAACGCAAATGAACGGCGCGCAAACGAGCTCATTATGCAAATATTCCTTAAATTGCAACCCAAACACCGTCTTCCTCCTCCCGAGCGTGGATCCCCCAGCCCACAGATCAGAGGCCCCCGGTAGCGTGACGTTACGCAACCCGTTTTATTTCGTTTTTCCCGGATTTTGCTAAAAATGGTTTAAAACAGTGCCCCCCCTGCTGCCCGGCCGTCCCGTGGATGTCAGAGCCCCCCCGCTCCGCTGCCCCCCAAGCACCAGCCCAGCCCCACCCGTGGGGCACAGAGTGGGCACCACTGAGGGGGTGATGCAAAGAGCAGGGGGGCTGTGCCCTGAGTCTCCCCCCGGTGCACCCATAAATGCCAGCCAGACTGTTCCCTATCCCACCCCATCCCCGCAACACCCCAAAACAATGGCAGGAGTCAAAAAGCAGATGCTTCTGCCTCCTGGAGATGTGTCCTGGCCACCAGCAGCACCCAGGCCCGGCGTGGCCCCCGCGGCTCAGTCGGAATCGCTGAGGTCAATGAGAAACATCTCGTGGCGAAAACGTGAGCGGGGAAATTCTGTCTCCAGCATGGCCAGGGTCAGAGCCCACTCGAGCGTGCAGAACTCCTCATCCTCCTCGTCAGAGCTCTCCGAGGAAGAAGGGATGAACACCTGCAGCAGAGGAGGGGGGGATGAGCCACCACGGCCTCCTGATGCCCAGCTCAGCCCAAGGTTGTGCCACCCTACTCACAGTGGGCATCCTCAGCCGCTGCCGCCTGTGCTGCTGCTGCCGGCGGGCAGGTAACTCGTGCAGGTAGATGCACTCTGATCTGAAGGGGCAGTGCCCACGGATGAAGAATTTGCACCTGATTTTCCTGCGGGATTCCAAGCATAGTTGTGAGTGTAGCTCCCAGAGCAGCACAGAGCCCGCAGCCCCGCCACCAGCAGCAGCACCGAGCACTCACCCTGTCCGTGCCTTGAAGGTTCTGATGAGCTTCTCCTTCTCACCCACGTCTGAGATCCAGTACTTGTGGGGGATGTAGTAACTGGAGGTGACCCGGCACTCTGGGCAGGCCCTGGGTGAGGGTGACAGGTGCAGTTGGGTGTCCCAAGAAGGGAGCACAGGCTCAGCACCCACACTGGGTGCTCCTGCTGCTGTGGCCTCCTCCAGCACTACCATACCCATCACCATGGGAAAGTCACACCAATCACAAAGCCACATCAGCAGCCCCAAGGAAGAATTTCAGGGCACAGAAGGGGGGATGGTGACCACCCTCCCACGTCCCCATCCCCACTCACTTTATGACTGTGCTCTGGAAGTCCCGGCTTTGCCGCCACTTGCGGATGCAGCCCACACAGTACGCGTGGCTGCAGTTTGGGAGGATCCCAAACAGCCGCTCCTCTGGCAGAGGCTTCTCGTACACCCTGTCCATGCAGATGCCACACACCACGGCCTCGCTCTGGGCTCTCAGAGCTGCAGTGGTCACCAGGGCTGCCACAGCACTTGGCTCTGTAGGGACCTGTAAGCAGATCAGCACAGTGTGGCAATCCCTTGGCTCTGTCACTGCCCGGGCCTTGGGGAGCAGCACAGGGTGACAGGGAGTGCCCAAACCCACCTTGGCAGGGTCAGAGGAGTCTGGATCCAGTGCTGGCCCTTGTGGTTGGAAGCCTGCAGGAGGAGAGTTCTTAGAGAGGGGAAAAGCACATCCTGACCCATGCACCAGAGCTTGGAGCGTGCAGCAGTGACAGTCCCCACACTGGAGAGCTCTCCACAGCCCCAGCTTGGCCCAGGCTTGGGTCATGGACAGAAACATGCACAGGCTGCTTCACCATGACCACCCCAGTGTCTTCACCCCACTGCCTAGCACCTATCTGAGGCATCCCGAGCTTTTGTGGGGACAAATTCTCCACCGATGGCCCCACGGGGGACGTTACCAAGTGCTGGGATGTTCTTCTTGTCTTTCTCATCCACTTCAACCTCCTCTTTTGGGAACTTGAAGGTCACACACGTCATGCTGCAGGCAGAGTGGACTGAGGTGCACTGGGCTCCCTCCTGGTTCTGGTCCACAGCTGTGGGCTCAGTGCCAGGCTCCAGGCCCCGCTGGTGGCAGGGCACCAGAACATTTTGGGTCGCTGTTGGTGCTGGCTGCTCCTGGATGTGTTGGTAGCTGGAGGAGCCCAGGGACAGAGACAGAGGGTCCCATCAGTCCAGCATGACTCCTCTAGGTTCCCAGCCCATCCTCATGACCTCAGGCCCCTCCTCACAGCCCTTCCTCACCTGCACTGCTCTCCATAACGGCAAAACCCACGCTGGAAGTACCTGCAGACCTGGGCTGATTTTCTGTCGTGTGAGAAGCGGCAGCTCTGGCCCCACCGACAGGATCCACGGGCAAAATTCCTGTTAGCCAGAGGAGCCACATGGCTGGGGTCAGACCCTGCTCCAGCCTCTGCCCCCTGGTACCAGCTTTGTCTGGGTGGGGGCATATTTTGGAAGCCCCCCTGGCTGGTGTCTGGGCTCAGGACCCCCTGCCAAGGGCAGAGCCTGGGGGAGCTGGGGTTCTCCCAGCCCCATCCAGCCTAATCCCCGGGTTAATTGCAAAGCAAAGGAAGCCCAGGACAGGGACTGTCTGGGGGCTCTCTTCAGAACTGGGGGAGCAGGGTTACCAAGGGCTGGGGCAGGGAGAAGGGCAGGAGCCCTTGGCTTGGGGCTGGCAGGAAGGGGAGCCTGGCTGGAGCGCTGCCACTGACTCCCAGCTCCAGAGAGGAAATGAGGAATTAGGTGGGGGTGGATCAAGGCCATCCCAATCCACTCTCTACCCCTACAGCGAGGGGCCCTATCTCCAGCCTCTCTCCCCCAAAATCTGCCCCCAGCCACCCCATCCCCAAGCCTTTACCTGCACAGGGGTCTCAGACAGTCTGCCCCGACCCTTAACGGCCCAGATGCCACCATCGAGCCTGGCTCCATCTCTTACCCAGCAGCCAAGAGGGCTGAGCCACCTCCCAGGGCTATTTATGGCCGCAGCGACTCCTGGGTCCTGCCGGGACATGTTCCCCTCCTAGCCGGGCACACGTGTTTTGGGCGGAGGACAAGCCCGGGCAGGTTTGATAGCACTCGGGTACTGAGCACTGTTTACACTCAGTCAAGGACTTTGCAGTGAGTGCCCTGAAGGCAGGACACTCCGATGTGCATCACTAAATTCTGTATGTTCTAATTCTTTTATCATTATTATTATTATTTTCCGTTCCTTTTCAGTCCTATTAAAATGTGTTTAGCTCAGCCTGTGGATTTCACTTCTTTCTCATTTCTGTCCTCCATCCCACTGGGAAGTGAAAGGAGGTGTCTTTACAAACAAACCGTGGGCCTGATGGTAGATAAAGCCAGATATTGAGAGGTGAAAGAAGCAGTGGGGGGAACCATAAATTCCATAGGAATTCTACTAATTGACACGGACTGTTACTCACTCTGGATTTAGAGAAAAAGAAGAGAGACACAAGGAAAAAGAAATACGAGGTGGGGGGTATACATCAGAAGGGGGCCTGTATTAGGCATTTTGGGAAGTCTGTACCTCTCAAGTACCTCAGCTAATGGGGAAAGAGAGGGAAATGCAGGAAATTGGGATAAAAAGGAGGCTGCATCCCCTAAAAATTTGAGAGACCCCAGGGGAAAAGCCCCATGGCCTCTCCCTTTATTCAAATGAAGTTCCGGGACTCCTGTGTCTCATTTTTGAACATAAACCTCTGGTGTTTGTGGATTAATTTTCTTGACAGAAGGGAGGGAGTGAACGGCTGGGTGATGTAGGTGATGTCCCCAGCGATGTCCCCTGGCTCCACGTGCCCCCAGCTGCATGGGAGAGGCAGGAGGCAGCGGAACAGCTTCCCCCAGGGTTGCACAGGGCAGCGAGGGGGTCTGTAGCTCCTCCTCGCAGATTCTCAGTTGTTAAACCACAGCCAAGGGCAGCGCCAGGTGCCAGCATGTGACCGCCCCGGAGCTCATTGTTCCCCGTCTCGGGTAGTTTTCAGCTCATTTCCAGTTCCACCCGCAGCATTTGGGGCAGGGAGCACTCAGCTCTGAGGCTGGGATCCTGCTCAGGACTGGCTCTTTCTGCTGCTTTAGGTTTGCGGGCAGAAAAACCACAGCAGGTACGAGATCTGGGAATTGCAGAGCCCCAGGAATCACGGCAAATCCCTGGAAATCACAGCAAATCCCATCGCCTCTGTTGGAAATCCTCCCACAGACAGCTCCCCAGGTGCTGAGAAAAATCCCACAAAGACACGCTGGACACTCAAAGGTTCTTAAATATTTAGTTCAGATTTATTTAAAGTCAAGTCAGTTTGTGGACACTATTTATATTATTAAAAACACTTGGAGGTTTGTACTTCTAGCAAAAATATACATTTCAGTTTGAGGGTTGTTATACTGTCGAGGAAGGAAGAGCAAAAGGTTTCCCGGGTGATGGGCACGAGTACTGCACTGCGGCCGCGGTGGGGACACCACGGGGGCTTTGGGAAAGACAAATCCCCCGGGCTCCGAGCAGCACACGCTTGTCTCCAGTGCCTTCCCCCAGAGGGCTTCAAAGTGCTTCAGAAACGGTAATTCCCAACACCCCTGCGAGGTAGGGAGGGGAGGGACTGGGTGGGGAAACTGAGGCACGGCAGAAGGAGTGGAGTGTGGCAGCAGGGGGAGGTTTGGGACTGGCCAGCCCTGTGACGGGGAGGGAAAGCCCAGAGCTCTTCCCCTTTGGGTTTTAAAAGGAATTATTGCACCAGGGAAATTTGCTACCCTGAAGAGGAGGAAAGTAACATAAAACCGAGTAATTTGCTCCCACAACCCCTCCTTGGGAATATCAGTATTTTAATAAGGCTGCTCAGGACACAGGGGACTGTGAGCTGCAGACAGGGAAGTGTCGCTTCTCAGGCCAGATACCATTATCCTGAAAGAGAAACTGAGCCCTTCCCAGGTCCATCCTCCCCCTGCCCAAAGCCCAAGTGACACAGCCCCCACACCAGGGGCCTGTCCTGGCCCAGGCAGCACCGTGGTGTTTCACTACAGCTGTGAGAAGTTGTGAGGTAAAGTCCCAGAATGGTGCTGGGTTCAGGCAGACCCCGAAGCCTGGAGCTGTTCCCACTCTTGGGAACAGTGGCAGAGGAGGACTGGCAGCTTCCCTGGCACAGCCACGCTCACAGGGAAAGCTCCTGTCCATTGTGAGCATCCCAACCACCCCCTGTTTATAAATCCTTGGCATTTACAGCTGCAAAGATCTCTGCAACCAATGCACTGACAGATCCTCGTGCTCCTGCTCTGAGCAGACAGCATGTGACAATCCAGGTCCCTTTCACAGAGGGGAAACTGAGGCAGGACACCAAACCCTGACCAGCTCAAGGCCCCTGACCCTCCACACACCTTTTTTGTAACTCATGTCTGTGCAGAACAGCCTGTGGAAGCCATGGATTCTGTGCCTCTGCTCTGAAGGTGAATTTTAAGGAGTCAAATCCTTTCCCTCCCACTTCCCCATCCCTCCCCTCACTCATACTGAGGTGCTAAAGGACACATTCCAAACGGAATGAGGGTGCCAGGAGCAAAGGCTCCCACACAGCACCCAGGAAGGCAGAGCTCACACAGTCCCACTGGGAGCCAGGAACACACTGCAGAGCACATGGGGGGCTGAGGTCAGCTGGGACAGCCCTACTGTGTTCAAATACTCCAGAACTGTTCTTTGGGAAAGAGAGAAACATCCTTTCATCACACTGCCCCAGACTTATGGCTCAGGACTACATCCTTGGAGTGCAAACAAACGAGGATACAGACACACTCTAAGTGCTGCTGTCGGCACTGCTGGCCCCTGCAGCCCCTTGGCCTCCCTAAGGACCAGAGCTCCCCACCCTGGGGTGCCACAGTGACCTCACTGCCTGAGCCATGTAAACTGGGCAGCTCCACTCCCAACCAGAGCTGGGCCAGAGGTACAGAAACAGCAGCTTTGCAGATTTGTTAGTGTGTGTTAATGGAAGCCCTGGCTGAGCAGGAGGCAGCTGCAAATCCTGACGGCATCCTGCCCTCTGTACCGTATGTCAGGGTCACATAGAAAAGAGTTTCCAGTAGGAGAAATGGAAGACACTGGGAAGGGTTTTCTTTGTTTCTGTACAAAGAGTCTTGATGGGAATCCATGGCTTCATTCTCATAAATAACAAGTCCTTAGTACATGTCCTTATAGATCTCCTGCAGAAGTGGGTGCAGAGATGTCTCTGTCTCTGTCTTCTTGATCTTCTGCACCAGCTGGGCGTGCTCTGTCACCAGCTGTCGCAGGTCAGCCATCTTCTGCAGCAGCTTGGGGAAGAGGTACTGGGCATCCGGGTGGTTGGACTGCAGGTGGAACTCCAGGGCTCGCAGGATGTTGTCTTGGATCTCCTCCACCTGCTTCACGTTCATCAGGCCAGGGCGGTCTGTGGAGAGGAAGCACGGTAGCTGCAGGGTCATGGTGCAGCCCTCCAAAGTACACGCTGCTCCTGGGGAAAGGGAGCCAGGGACTGTAACCCACCCACCGTGACTTCAACCTCATCAGCTAGAAAGGGGAGAAGCGTGCCCTTGGACAGTGTATCCCACAGCAGCACATGACAAGGAGATGCCATTTCTACATTCCTTGCTGTTGGTCCAAGCTTGCCAGGCATCACCGCCACGGAGAAGCTTTGGGTTTGGAAGTGTTCAGTTCTTCTCTCATGCCCCTGAGACATCCCTGGCTGACCTCAGGGCCAGCTGCAGCTCAGCTCCCCTAGCCCCCTCTGAACCACCTCTAAGTAAGGAGGACTCTTCCTGACCCTGGCACGGCCGAGGGCACCCGCTCACCTCCGCACAGGATGATGGCAGCCACAAACAGGGACAGGTCACTGTCATCCAGCTCCAGCGCATTGAACTTCACGGCAAACTCAAATTTGGGCTCCATGATCTCGTTGAAGGGCTTGCGCAGGCTGCGCAGGAACTCGCGCGTCACGAAGCCGTTCCCGTTGGCCACCAGCAGCCCATCCTTGTTCATGATGGAGGCCAGCATGGCAAAGATGGCCTCGTGCACCCCGTACTTGAGCAGAGTCACTTGGTCGTTCAGGTAGAGGCCAACAAAGCTGGGGATGCTCTTGGCAAACTCGGTGAGCTCCCGCACGGTCTCCACCGTGGTGCACTGGCAGCGGTAGAAGACGTGCACCCCAATCTCCTTGTAGGGGGGGATGCCGTTCACCAGCTGCTTCCACACCAGCCCCTTCTCTGCCTGCCACAAGGTGTCCATGTCATGGATCACAAAAGGCTGCTTGAACAAGAAGCAAGTTAAGAGTCTGCTGAGGGGACTCGAGGTGCCAGCTCTGCCCAGGACAGTCGTGTCTGTCTGCCTGTCCCTGTGCTGTGCCCTGTCTCTGGGGCTGACAGTGCCTGGGTAATCTACACCCACCCACCACAGCACAGTCTGCAGAGCAATGGGATTTTTCCCAGCAAGGGGCAGGACATGCAGAGCCCACTTGGCTGCAGGTGGGAATAGTGCATGTGGAACAGCTACAACAGCAGGGAGACATGCAGCATCTCCCAGAGAACAGTCCCCCGTGCTGGCCATGGCCAATCCCACCTGCCCTGGGAGGGAGGGAACTTACTGGGGTGCTGCTGGCCTTCCCGGTCAGGATACCTCTTGCCTTCTTTTTGGTCATGTTGAAATTCTTCAGGTAGGCGTTGTAGATGTGCTTGGAGAAAGCTTTCAGGTCAGCCACCTGCGGGTTCTGGCAGCTGATCTCACTCGCTGTCAGCCCTGCCACCAGCTTCCTCTTCTCTGCCTCTGGCATGCGCCCGAAGCGGATTGCTGGGGGGAAAAACTGGGGGTCAGGACAGTGGGGGGACCCCAGGGGATGCATCCAGAGAGGCAGCAGTTTGTTCTGCCACTGCAGACAGACAGGTCTGCTGGAGAACACCTGCAGCTACACAACACAATGCTTCTCCAGGCTGCAGCTCCTCCAGCATTGACACCTTCCACGACAGCAGCCACGGCTGCTTCCTCACACCAGACTCCCATCCCACTCCTCTGGGCTCTTGCACAAACCCTGCTTCCCACATAAACACCTTTGCTTGTCTGGGTCTGAGATTCTTACACCTGAAGTCTAAAAGTCCCAGCACAGAAGAACAATCTCTGTGTTCAGTTCCCTCTGGGCCAGTCTGTAAGGGATCACCACATGTCAGCAGCTGTACTGCATGGTGGGAATGAACAGCCCCTTATACAGAAAAAGGGGATGAAAAGTCAAACGCTTGAAGCATTGGGGTTGAATGATCCCCTAGCAAGAAGAGCCACAGGCTAAAGCACAGCAGGCCATGGACACCCTTCAGAGGAGGGCAGCTGGCCCTGTGTCACCCAGGTGGCCAGGCCTGTGGGCAGCAGTGACACTCACCATTGTGTGACATGCCCAGTGAGAGGCATTTCTGGAAGCGGCAGTACTGGCATTTGTTTCGGTTCTTCTTCTGAATCTTGCAGCTTCTCTCACACTTCTCGTACTCCAGCTTCATGCGGATCGTCCGGCGGAAGAAGCCCTGCAGGCAGGGAGCAGGGGGACATGGGGCAGCAGTGTTAATGCCAATGTTTGGGACCAGGCTGGTTTGTTATTTATGCCCAGGAACTTCAGGGAGGTTCAAGGAGGTGAGGAGGGGAAGCTCTGGGTCTCTCTGATGCAAGCAGAGTATCCCAAGGAGAGGCCATGTGGCAGAAAGGGGCTGCAGAGGAAGAAGCATGGAGGGCACCCCCTGGCTGGTGCTGTGTGACTGTGCCAGCAGCCCACAGGGAGGGATGGAGGAACAAGCCATGGGCCAAGCCCAGCCTGCAGGAATGTCTGGCAGGACCTGGGATCCTAACGCAACCCTGCTGGATTTGCTGCAGGGGAAAGAATTCCAGAGGAGCATCCAAGCTGCAGCCAGTGATCCCAGGGAGATAAACACACAGCTCACTGCTGATCTGCAGCACAGAAACTATTTTTAAAAGCAAACTCAGGGTCCCTGTGGGGACAGATGGGTTTGCCTTACACAGCAAAGCATGACAAGGCAAGGTTTGGGCCATACAGGTCTCAGCCACCTTCCCACGACAGCAAATGCCACATTCTAGACAGGTTCAACTGAGTCTTTTACAATCAATCCCGATTCCCTGTTTTGCTGCAAATCTGCCTGTGTGAGGAGGAGCTCAGTCCCTGAGTCTAAGCCCTGCTTGGTGCAGCTGACCCCAGCCCTTGCAGGTTCTCACCTTGCAGCCCTCGCAGGCGTGCACGCCGTAGTGGAACCCCGAGGCTTTGTCTCCGCAGACCCTGCACTCCACGTTCAGCGCTCCCAGCGCCGCCTCCTCGCAGCCCGTCTGCAGCTGGTCCGACAGCGAGGGAGAGGAGCTCTGTGACAGGTCTGCAAACACACACAGGGACACGTCCTTCCATGTCACAGCCACAGGCCCAGCTCCCGGCATGGCCAGCTCCTCCAGCTGTAGGGCTGAGGGGGGATTTCCAGCCCTGTCCTGCCTGCCCCTGGTATCACATCTGGAATCTGGCACTGGCTGCAGGCAAATGCCACAAACAGAGCCAAGAATGCTCCAGCAGCTCAGATTCCACATCAATGCTCCTTTCTTCCCTCTGGCATTCATGTCCTGGCAATGAAACCTCAACCCAGCAGATTTTATAATCCCTGGTTGGCCGGCTCCTGGCACAGGACATCCCAGCTGGAACATCAAGGGCTCTGGAGGAGCCTCTTCTGCATCCACAAACCTTCTCTCCCACCTCCTACAATCACTTTGCACTGAGGACTTCAAGAAGTGTGCAAGGAAGCATTCCCAAGCACCCTGGGAGGCCCTGTGCTCTGAAGCACAATGTTACCTGCCTGTCCTTTTAATTTCCACTCCACAACCCCTTGCCAATGGCTGTGCAGTGGCCTCAGAGGAAGAAATAAGCCTCTCCATAACTTGGAGCATTATTTCACAAAGGGAAGAGATTAAAACCAGCTGAACTCCATTCAGGGACAGATCCTCTGCCCTTGCAGCTGAGCCTGGGGGCTGTGGGTGCCTGGATTCTCCACAGAATGAGCTCCTGTGGCTCCACTCACCTGTGTAGCTGCTTGAAGGCAGTGAGCTGTCTGGTCCTCCAGTTGGGTCTGAGGCTCCACTTGCCACCATCACTGCCTCTTCCTCTTCCTCTTCCTTGACCTCAGGTACCTCCTCCTGTAGTTGTTCCATAATTGATCACCCCTCAGTGCCACGACTGCAATCCCTGTCATAGCTCTGGCATCATCCGCGTCTATCCAAGATGGACCCCACCAGGCTGTTCCTGCTAGCCTGCAGGACATGGAGAGAGGCCACTGAGTGACTGCATGGAGCAGCTCAGCAGCAGGGCAGGGTCACCAACCACACCAGTCCTGCTCTGTGCTGGCTGCTTGGCCAGTGAGACGTGCAGAGCCATTTTAAGATCCCTTTACACTCTGGAATAAACATTCTGTAAGACTCAAGGAAGCAAAAGCTCACAGAATTGTTTTTAAAGCCCAGCAGCCCACAGACCAGCTCAGATGCCACCCACGGACCAGGGGTCCCCAGCTTGCAAGTCCCATAGCAGAAACACTGCCCCAGACAATGTCCCCTGGAGCTGCCAGTGATATTATGGTGGCAGGCAGGGCCAGGGTCTGACAGAGTCAACACCTCCAGAAGGATCAAAGTAGGGCTGGCTTCACCCTCTGTCCCTGCCCAGCCACGGCAGAGCTTGGCTTGGGAGCAATAGCTGATCAGGGCGTGCTGTGCCCAAGCTGCAAAAGGCCTGGGGGAGCAGGGCTCAGTGCAGCAGCAGGCAGTGGCTGAAAGTCTCTGGCCTGTGCAAGCCATCTGCAAGACTGATGGCTTCCTGTCGGCCCTGCACTCGCACTCCTTCCCGTCAGAGTGCTGCCAGTTATAGCCTTTGTGTTTGTTTTCACTTGGCTCCTCTGCCAAGAGCAGGGTTGAACGTGTTGCTGTTGCTCTGCGCAGCTGCCGGGCCGTGCTCAGCCACGGGGTCCAGCAGAGCGATCCCAGCGGCCACACAATCCAACCAGTGTCTTAATCCTGGGTTTCCTGCGGGAGGAACAGCCCCATCCTCCCCCACACGCTTCCGCTCCTTGTTTGCCTTACTCCATCCCAAAGAGCCCACAAAGAGCTCCAGCAGTCCAAACGATGCAGCACTGGCACCGTGGCTATGGCAGAGCCATTCCCACCTCCCTCCCAACCATGCTGATCTTGATCCCTAAACTGACTCTTCTTCGAATAATTAATATCTCAAGCTCAGCTTATGTAAAGCTCCATCCACTTCCTTAAAAGAGTTATTTTTAAGTGGGGAAATATCCATCAGGAAAGCCACTGAAATCCAGGTTCAACCAAGAAAGCCTCAATTTGCAGACCCAGATTAAACTAATGCAGGATCTTGCAGGGGCCTCATATAAGGGCAACCCCAAGCCCTGGGATGGTCTGTGCCCCATGCCCAAGCCCACAGCACAGCTCAGGGCTTGCTGGGGGAGGGCAGCAGTGACCCAGGACTCCCTGGATTTGTTTATCCTCCCATAGCAGACCCTCACACCTGGCACTTGGAACTTGAGCTGCAGCCAGCTCCTTGGATTGCTGGAAAGACATCAAGGTCAGAGCTCCCTGAAAGAGCAAGGAAGCAGCTCAGGGAGAGAACAAAACCTGCAGGTGGGAGGGTGAACACAAATACGTCACAAAGCCAGGACACAAGCCCTGGAGCTGGCACAGGACATCCCAGCTGGAACATCAAGGGCTCTGGAGGAGCCTCTTCTGCATCCACAAACCTTCTCTCCCACCTCCTACAATCACTTTGCACTGAGGACTTCAAGAACCATCCAAGAGAGCATTCCTGAGCACCCTGGGAGGCTCCCTGCTCTGAAGCACAATGTTACCTGCCTGTCCTTTTAATTTCCACTCCACAATTCATTACCAATGCCTGACCATCAAGGTCAGAGCTCCCTGAAAGAGCAAGGAAGCAGCTCAGGGAGAGAACAAAACCTGCAGGTGGGAGGCTGAACACAAACATGTCACAAAGCCAGAACACAAGTCACCCCTGGAGCTGGTGCTGCACCAGAGCCTGGGTCTCGTGTGGCTCAGGGGGCTTTGTTTTTCCCTCCACACTGGGAATTCAGGCTGCAGGACAGGTGGCTTTGTTTCCAGGCGAGGTACATTAGTGGCAACAGTGAGAACACTGCTCTGTGCTCCTTGGCAGCAGCAGCAGGCAGAGGGGTGCTCCCTTCCCATGCCTCCACATGAGCACTGAGGGACCATTGAAGGGCTGTGTTATCCTTGGCCTCTGCTCACGCATCCCACGCAGTGGGACATGGCAGACAGGCAGGAAAACCTATTCATTGGAGATGGAGGGTAATGAACTTCATCGTTTTCAGGGTTATATATAAATGATCACACAAACATCAGGGAAACCTGGAAGAGCAGTTAGTGGGGGAAGCTTGTGGCAGGAGAAGCTCATCTACAGTGGAAAATCCATCCTGCATCAGCTTAATGAGCAACTCATTAGATTCCCCTTGTCCCTGGCATCCAGCACAAGCCCCTTGCTTTAAACCTACTGCTTTGCCTCAGATGTCTCATGGGACACACTGGAATCATGTGGGCACATCCCTGACATGCTGTCCTGCATCCACCTGGTCTACTCAGGGCTGTGTGCTCCCAGGGTGGCAGCGAGTTTTTGGAATGCAGTTTGCTCCCCAAAACCCAAAAAAGCAACTCCAAAACTGTGCTTGGAGTCAGTCTTGGATGGGTGTGAGGAGGGGGAAAGCAGAGGATGAGACATGGACAGACAGCTCCACGGGGCTCCAGCTAAGGCTGCTCATGTGCACGCAGGCATTACAGAAAGGATATGGATGTGAATCCCACCCTTTGAGAGTGGGTGGATAGCAAGAGAGAAAAAAGCTTTTACCAGAAGGCTCCGAATGTATTGTCTGAATATCTCCTTGCAGGCCAAGAGTTCAGGGGCCTGGGCAGAGGGGAGCTGCAGGAGCTCTTTGCACACCTGCCTCTCCCCTAGCCCATCCCGTTTCCTAAACAACTGGGATAGAGGAAGAGGGCTGGAAAAGAGGATTGATCTCACACGGGAGGCTGCAGCCCCTGCCTTTGGCAGATGAAGGGCCATGCCTGTGCACCCCCTGGAGGAGCCAGCCAGCTGGGCAGAGCCTACAGCAGGAGAGGGACCTCAGCCCTCGCCACCGCTCCAGGTACAGCAGGGAGGCAGCAGGCAGAGACTGTGGAGATCCACCAAGGATTCACATGCTCCCCTCCATTCCCCTGCAAGCCCTTCAGTCAGAATAGGGGGGCCTGGGAAGCTGGAGCTCTCCAGAGGTTTGTCCATTTGAGCACTAGGAGTGACCTGCCCTGCCAGCACTGCAGCCTGGAATCTTTGTGGGACAGCACAGGGGATGACAAAGGACAGCCAAGGGGCCCAGGACCTCTCCAGCCATTTGGTGCCTCCACATCCAGTGGCCAAGTTGCCAGAGCATGAGCAGGGATAACTTGGCCTCCTCCTCTTGGCTGAGTCCCCTGCCAGAGCACAGCACACAAACTTCAAGCTGCAAAAGGCCACAGCATACAAACTTCAAGCTGCAGGAAGACAGAGATTTCTGCCTGCTGTAGACACCCACTCCTTTTTTCCGTTCAGAAGCTGTCACAGGACACTGATAGAAACAAGGATAGAGACTGTGAACTTCTTCCTAAGCATATCCAGAGAATCTAGTAAAGCTGTCTCCCTTCCTCTTCCCACAGGATGGGAATGAGCAAGAGGGCAAGCATCTCATGACTTGCTGTGCCCTTCCTTGCCTCAATCTGTTCCAAGGAGCTTTGGTAACCCTGGCTGAGCCAGCAGCTTCCTCTGCAGCCAGCACAGGGAGGGTTTGTTTGCTGGCTCTGGGCTTGGGCTGATGCCTGCTGGCTGCAAACAGCTTGGGCAACAGGTTTGTCTTTCCTAGAAGCTGGCATCTACGCCAAGCTAAACCATCAGTAGGAACAGGGAGAGAGACGTGGCACAACCAGAAGAGGAAAAAAACAGAATAAAAGTTAAAAGGAGATAAATCTTCAGTGTGGATTCCCTGCAAGAAGGCAGTACTTCTCCAGAGCTGACCAAGATCCAAGCCTCCAGTTCATGAACCAACAGCTTGTGCCCCTGTGGCCTGGCAGTTCCCCTGGCTGCTAATCCTGCTGATTAGCACGTAGACCCTGAAGCCAAGCTCAGAGTTTCCAGGCAAAGCAAAGCACCAAAGAAAGGTCCAAACCTCCCAAGAGTCAAGTCACAGAGTTGATCCGCTCAAAGCAGTTGTTCAAGTTACTGTAAAAGAAGTAACAAGGAATGGCAAAAGGAAACCAATATACCATGGGAGCGCTCCTGGCTTGTGTTTATTCCTCTGGACAAGAATGTTCATCAGATTCAGAGCCAAAAGAAACAGAAGGGGTGAGATGAGAACTCAGCCCTCCGTAGGGCAGCACTGTGATGCGCAGCACATTTTGAATCCACAAGCGAAAACTGACCTGAATCCATGAAGGAGATGTGATTGCTGCTGGTTTACCACCTTTTGCAGACTTCCTCAGGTTGTGTCACTGCTTCCAAGATCTGCTGATCAAGTACCAGTTTCTGTTCCTCCTCCTACACGTCATTTACTACTAATAAAAGCCAAGTAAGAGCTAAGCAGATGCTGCAATACAGGAAAGGTAACTAAGAGTACAAAACAGGAGACACGAAACACTGAAAACATGTTTGTGTTTGCTCCTGGAAGATCAGCATACCCCCAAATTAGCCAATGAGATCTCAGCAGCACTTACTAGCTGAGTGTTTCCTCCCTTACTCAAAGTCTTGGCCGCAAGGCAGGCTACACACAAAAATAAACTACTAGAGCTAGCAAGGAAGAGCCCTCCCACACAGCACTGACCAGGATGAACATTCTGGGCCAGATTCTTCCCCTTGAAGCATCTGTTTAGATGTTGTACCCTGCTCCGGAGTCCAGTCCTGTGATTCTCTCTCCAAGGCTGCTTGGTGTGGACCACCTGTGCTTCCCCAAGAGTGAGCTGGGCTCATTAAGCATCGGGGTTCTGCCAGAGCTGCCATTACCATTAAGCTGCTGCTAATTACTCAGGGACATGTGACACAGGGTGCAGGAGATTCCCTCATCTGCCTTGAGCAGCCCAGCTTGCCAAAATGAATCACACATCTATTGCATGTTTTAACTCACCCACTTCCTGGGCACTGATGGGGGGAGAAAACCCCAGCTCATTAAAGAGATTACGAAACTTGCCGGATTCTACTCCTTTTGTACCATGATTGATGCTGTCCCCAAAACCAGGTCATGACATTTTGCTCCAAAAGGAACTTGCTGCTGGCTTTGTTCACAGTGCAAGAGGTATTGCAGACACCGAAAAAAAGCAGACTTTGGGCACTGAACTCTCAGCCATGTGCAAAGCAGAGTCTGCCAGGCTGCTTGTTCTCCAGGAGCTGCAGCCGTCCCTGGCTCCAGCAGCTCCAAGCATGCATGAGATGTGCTCCAAAATCTTGAGATGGCAGATACAGGAAGACAGAGGAATCACCCCTCCACAGCTTCCCAGCAGAGGGACTCCCTGCCCTCATCAGGCTCTGTGGCTGATGCTGGTGGAAGGGCAGCAGCAGGGCAGGCAGGGAAGACCTCCGCAGTTGTTAGCTCTTACTTCAAGTGTTGCTCCCCGACTTTCAGCAAATCTGGTCAAGTCCCATCCCTCCATTTCCTTCATCATCAAAAAAACCCAACCAAAACCAAAACCCACCACAAAGAAACAACCCCAGGATTTTTACAGTGCTTCCTTCCTGATCCTTCCCTGGCTGTGTTAGCTCATGGAGACTGCATGTTTTGAAAGTGCAGAGCAGTAGAGCAGTGCCAAGTGTCATTGTTTATTCCTGTATTACAGATTTTGACACCTGTTCGCAGTCACACTCGTAGCTCTGGCCTGCCCAGCCCCAGGTCAGCTCCCTGAACTGCTTGTGACCATCTTCTCCTGTTGTACATTCCTGTACAAGGCATTTCCAGGATGACTTTCAGGAAATAAACTGGTGCATCTCATTCTGCCAACTGCTGAGTGGTATTTGCGTTCTGCGGTCAACTCAGGACAGCACAGAGTACCAATGGCCAGGAGGGGCACGTGGGTCTGACCCATCGGAACAAGGACAGCAGCCAGGAAACAAGCAGGTACTGGAAAGGTGACACCACTAGGGCTTCTCAGTGCTGGAAATGGCACAGAAGTGCTGCTATTTGAGAAGATGATTAAGTCTGGCAAGGAGAGAGGATCATCCCCCCACAGCCCAGGGCACAGCAGAGGTGGTTGTGAAACTGTGGCAATGCTTTGGGATCACTGCAAACCTGGCACCCACACGCCAGAGAAGCTGTGTGGGATTTATCCCCCTTTCCTTGACCATCCCAAAGGTGAGGAGGTTGGAGGCTCAGAACTCACTGAACCACAGTAAAATGACTCTTTCCCAAACTGCTGAAGTTCTCTTGGCTGTACTCCAGGGCAGTCGGTTTGCTTAGGGACCCCTTGTCCTCCCGAACCTGAGCAGGACACATTGGAAGGATCCGGTTTCAGGAACATCAGTAATTATAGAACAGGGCTGGTGAGGGAGGAGCTCACAGAAACAGTAACACCACTTCCCAAGGCAAACAGTGGGCACAGGGTGTTACAGACTCAGAGCAGCACTGAAATGGAACTCCAGGAAAGTGGCGACTGGAACAAGCTGTGGCTGTGAATGGGAGAACTGCTGGCGGTTAGTGAGGCCAAGTTCGGCAGTGCTGTGCACACCAGCACTCAGCTTAAATTTCCCTAAAGACTCAGGGTCACTGGGACACCAGCAAGTGCCACCCCTGCTTTGGAAGGGGCAATCAGCTCCCCAGAAAAGCAGCGGGGGCAGAAAAGCAGCAGTGGGCCAATGAGTCATTTAGGATCACACACATGCATGCAGCCTTCTGTCTGGAACCAAACATCCAGCAGGCCCCTAGGTTTTATTGCTACATTGCCAGTGCTCCCAGATGCAGGAAAATGCCCACAAAACCAGTAGCAAGCCTCCTTCTCTTTGCAGCAACAGATTTTAGATCTCAGGGAGTGACCAGGCAAAAGAATAAATCCATCAGCCTGTAAGTTTTATTATGTTTACACCTGGACTCCTAGAAAAGTGGCACTTGGTTTTGTAGACTTTAGCAAAATATCCTGGGCACCAGCCACGCCACTCTGATCCCAGGACGCAGCTGACAGAGAGCAATTGTGCCAAGGCACAAGTTCCGATGATTCAGCAGGGCCAGGAACATGCGCAGCGAGATGGATCCAGCAGATTGCTGTGTCTGCTGCAGCTCCCCTTCAGCCACGGAGCAGGAAAACAGAGGGGTCCCAGTCTGACTGCACACATCCCCGTAAAAAAACCTCCAGAGACCACCAGAATCACTTTTACACACAAACCAGTACAACACCCTCTCAGGGAACTAGATGGGAATGCTGTTTTCCTTACTATTTTTGGCCACATTCACACAGCAATAGCTGCCTGGAGAACAGAGATTCCCCTGCCTTTTCAGCAGGGAAAGGAGCAGTGACCGTGTCAGTGTGATCCTGCCAAGACTCACAGTGTGCTCTGACCATTTGGATTTCTGCCTCAGCCCCCAGAAAACAAAATGCTTGAGCAAAGCATTCGCACCTTTCATAACATCCTCATGCCTTTGGCACCGTCTTGGGGGTACAGGGTGAGCCACAGAGCCCACAGCGAGCCAACAGCTACTGCTTCTTGACACAGCCAGCTGCAGGCAGCTCAGCAGGCTCCTCAAGTTCATGCTCACCAACAACCCTTTTCCAGAGATCCCCATCTCCCTAAGCTCCACAACACAAGTTCTACCCCACAGACACTTTCAGAGATGTGGGTCTCTGATCATCAGCCCTTGTGGGGTTAACAGCTTTCAAGGGCCAACATCTCTAGCAGAATCCATAAAAACAACTTAAAGGTGAAAAGCTGATTTGGGCATTTTCAGAAATATCCCAGATTGCATTATGATGAAATCCATTGAGTTCCATTGAAAAATGTTTGTACCAAGTCAGGCAGGATAGGGATTTGAGCTTAGGTTCCCATCAACAAGATGACTGCACAAAGCATTGCTTATTTTGAAGCCATCTCACACAACCTCTGCCAGAAAAGGCCTGACAAAGCCTGTCCTAATGAGATAGGCATGTGTTTCACAATAAAGTCTGTCTTAACAGCCCATCAAAGAAATGCTTCCCTATCAGCTCATCTGCCCTTTCAAATCACCAAAACCATTCCCTGTCTCCATCCCACATCTCTGTTAAGGGTTGAACATGCATGTTCTGGTTTTTGCTGTTTCAAGTTCCAGTTCCCAGACCAGGGTAAACCACGAAATGCAGCATAATGGCAACAACTTTGGATAACATGGAGGTTACCAGGCTGTGGCTGTGCCCCGGCCCCAGAGATGGGTTCTGGCTTGACCCAGCACCGTAACAAACACTCGTGTTTCTCGCTTGTGCTTTCATCCTGCCACTTCCTCCTCCATGGCCAGGATTCTTCTGCAAACCACAGACTCCCCAAAACTAAAAACTTTAAGTAGAGCCTGTCCGTGAGGTCCCCAGGAAAGCACCCCAACATACACATGAATTTCAGAGCCCTTTGCAAAGCCAAACAGACTTTGACCAAAACGATCCCAGATGTTCACAAGCTCTTGGCTAAGCCTTGGAGAACACAGACATTTTCCAGACACTATGACTGAAACAGCGAATATTAAAGCATTTCAAGAAGTCATAATGAAACTAAGATACATCTTGAGACACTTCTGCTCTGAACCCTTCCTGCAATCAAGCAGGGCTCCAGTGAACGTCATCCCAAAACATATATTCTGGGGAAGATGCATTTCACAATCTCCTTGACCAAAAGGATTCATAGTGGCATCAGTCGTTCCACTCTAAATTCGGCTTTGGGAAAGTCATTTCCCAGGCATTCTGCCAACGCAAGCACATTTCAGAGTATTAACAAAAAAATAAACTAGTTCTACAGAAAAATCTTACTTGTCCTCACTACGGAAATCACTTCTGCTTGTCCAGACTTTCCCAGAGTCTCCAAAATTACTGCAGCAGTGCAGTGTCTCTGAACAGACACACTTTTGGAAAAAGCAGAGACTACTCTGCAGCACCTGATGAGAAGCAGCAACGCAGCCCGACGAATCTGTGGTTATCAGTTTATTCCTGCTCTAAGCAGAAGAGTCAGTACAAACCACAAAACCCCTGACATCTAAAATGTCATAGTCAGGGCAAGCCAGGCTGGGCTCTGACAGCAAATAACCTTTCAGGCATAAGCTCTGTAACATCATCTCACCCAATTAAAACATCATTTGTATGTCAGGTTCTGTTGTTCAGAGGAGCCCAAGAGCCTCTTGTTGTGCCAATTCCTCAGTCTCCAAGAACATTTGCAGATTTCCAGCCCATAATTCAATAGCCACAGACGAAATATTCCCCGAAGGGCAACAAGATGTACTTTACAAAAATACATATTTGTCAAAAGGCATCACGCAAGAAAGACAGAGCCCATCAACACCAGAAAACAATTCTGTAAAACAATGCCCTTCTGATCAGCAAAGCCTCACAGGGCTCATTATAAAATCCTCTCCACATGCTGTGAAGATCCTTGGAAGTCTGTGTCTTGAATACCAGAACAGAGATGGCGCAACCATTGCACCAGTCTGACACAGAACCCACAACAGCTCCACACCTCAGACCTGTGTTGTGGCAAACACACACCCACAGTCATATGCACACAGCCTCAGCACCACTGATTCCAGGAATCACTTCAGAGGTCTGCGGGCAGGCCCTGATGACCACCTCCTCCAAACCCCTGTCCTGCATCTGCCATGACCTGCTCAGCTTTGTTCGACACTGACAGACAGCACTGGTCCCACTGCCAGGTCATGTGTGGGATTGTTGGGTGATTGGTTACCCGCGTGCAGCCCGGCATCTCATGTGCCCTCCCCCATCTACAACAGCCAATTTCAGTCATAAACATCAATGAAAAAATAAAAATGTTATGTCACTATGCTTTGACAGCAAGAGCCAGCTGAGGAGAACAGGATTAGACCATGGTCCTCACAGTGTATTCCTAAAGTAATCCCTAAGATTATATTCAGAAACCAAACAAAAACAAGGTACAGAGATTAAATTTTAAATGAATTTAAGAAAGTTTAAGCACATGGACAAAGGGAAATTTGCTGGAAGCAAACCACTCTTCCCAGGTTCTTCCCTACCCCAAGCTTTTAGAAACACTGCTAAGTGCCTTGTCGGTGGCCCATATGCAAAGGGAAGGGGTTACCTCTGCGGAGCAGCTGTCCCCGTCTGCCTGCCGCCGAAAGCCACCGCTCGGTCACCATGTCAGCCAGGACAGCCGAGACCTGGAGCAATCTGCAGGAGGACACAGAGCAAGTTTCCACGGCTGTGCTGAAGGCCAGATATTTATGCTGCTGGGAGCACTGGGCTGGGTCCAGCAGCAGCTCTGAAATTTAAACACACACTCCCTCTTTCGCACGCTGAAACCCTGGGCCAGGGTGACTCCAGGGGGCCGCTGCCACAGGCAGCATCTGTCCCAAGACCAGGAGGTAGAGCAAACCCTGCCTGGGGTGTCCCAGCACAGACAGCCCCATGCCCTCACCACGGATGTCACCTTTGCCTTAGGTCACCTGCAGCCAGAGGCTGATGAACCTGAGCCCTTAAGACAATGCACAAAGTTGATGCTAGAAAAAGGTCTGTGGTTGCCACAAGGCTGCTTGTTTACTCAGCTTGCTTAATCCACCTTCAGGAGGCTGCCAGAAAGTTCCTGCAACTTTAATGAACTTCCTCTTGGGTGGCTGAAACTTAAGGATTCAACAGAGTTCATTCACTCTTCTTGGTTTTCCTGATAACTTTGCCTTGTATGAATTTCAGGCTCAAAAGAAGAGGAAGAGACTAATGCCAGAAAAAAATGGCTTATGAGGCTTTGAACTGGAGGACTTAGAGAAAATATGTCCTATTTTTAGACAGTTATGCAGACTAACTGGACTAAAACATTAAACAAAGATGTGAACATGATGCTATTTGCACCCACATACCCTCCTTGACATTACCCAGGCTCAGCTGCTCCTCCCACTGCGACAGAAAAGCCCCGTTTTGTATTGCTGCCCTTGACATGGGACAACTTGTGAGGCAGCTGAGGACCAGCAATAAACCAGCAACAAACCAGCAACAAACCAGCAACAAACCAGCACTGCCAGCCCCTAACAGGACAGGCAGCTCAGCAGCAACATGAGTGCTGCATTGAGAGTGAAACCCCAGTGCTGCACATCCTTCCAGATCTGACATGGGAATGGCAGCTGCAGCTGCCCAGCAGAGGATGAAAAAAGAACATGAACCCCCTGCCTCAAAAGCTGAGGATCCCAGGGGCCTGAGTGTGGAGGGTGTTCCCCACAGGATCAAGGTACATCCAGAGGAGGGCACAAGAGTGAGATCCAAACACACGACCCGAGTCCCTTGCACTGGAGCATCAATCACATCAGGATTTCCCCATCAGTGATGTCAAAGTCACATCCTCTCAAAGGCAGTGATTTCCCTTGTTTAGAGGTGGGGGCTGAGGACAGCCTGGAGCTCTGCCAGGTGTGGATCCAGCACCAGCCTCTGCCTCAGTGGGGTCACAAAACCGCCCCTGGAAACTTCACTTTCACAGCAGAGCAGGTTTCTCATCCCTTCTCTCCCAACATGGAAGACCGTTTTTCTAAACAATCCTGGTGAAGTTTCTCTTTAATCTCTCTGACAAAGAACAATACTAAAGGCATTCCAGCCCCACTGGCACATCAGGAGGTGGCTTTCTCCACCTCCAACAGCAATAAAGCTCATCCTGATTCAGTAACAGCATTAGTGTTGACACCATCAATGAGGACTGAATCACATGCAGGGAGTACACAAATCACACCCTGTGCTCTCTCCCATTGCAATCCAGAGTGCTCTGCTGCTGCTGCTGCCAGAGATCTGAGAACTAAAACTAAATGACTGGCTCACCTAGTCCCACTCACAGCTAAATGCCAGGACATGCCCATCACACCACACACAAGGCAATACTTGCACCAGCTCAGCAGTGCATGGAGGGAACCTGCCAGCACATCCCACCTGGATGCCCCCTCTGCTGTCCCCGGCTGACAAGTCATCAGGAAAACTCCCACCTCAGCCTGGAGCATGTTTGTACAGAAGAGAATACTCTGCTGAAGGCAACAAGGGATTTACACAGAGAGGGCAGGAGGAGAGGAGAATGGAGCAGAAATAAGAAAAGGGACATAGGCTGCCTCAACCCACAGGTAACTGATTTAGAGACCAACACTGCAACCAGCTGTGGGACTCTGATTATGGGGCAGCCACTGCTCAGACCCCTCTGCAGCACCATGATGGGCATTGTCTGGACCCTACAGCACATCTGACTCCTTCCCACAAGCATGTCATTCAATCTGGGATCTCAGCGAAAAGAGGAAGCGGAAAGTGGAGATATGAGGGATGAGAAAGGACTCTCAGATCCTTCCTCCGGGAGCAGCTCCTCACTGGATGCTCTGCTAAAGGTCCAGCCTGACCCTCTTGCTTCTCCTCCTGCCAGCCCCAGACCCCTGCAGTGCCTGGTACCCTCAGTGCCCAGACCAATTCCCCCTCCACCATCCCACCCTGGCACAGAAGACAGGCACACTGTCCCCCTAAGCCTCCTCCCATGTGGGCCACGTCCCGTTCTTAGTCTCCGCTGATTTCCCAAGAGGAACCCTAAAGTCACTGATGCCCCTCACGCCCCAGCTCCACGCACGCATGTCCCCTTTACACCACCCCCTGCCCCAAACCCTACCACATCCCCAGCCCCTCACACTGCACGTCCTTCATCGCTCCTGCCCCTCACACC
>VZTZ01006178.1:292016-351215 GCA_013400955.1 Drymodes brunneopygia
GATGCCTCGGCCCCCGCAATTCGCACCGCGGCCCTCTCGCGCCTCGATAAGAGACAATAGCCCAGCCTTCGGGCAGAGCTGGGAAAGGCTCACTCTGCCCACAAAACCCGTGCAGAGTGGCGGGACCCTGTGTCCGAGTGGTCTGGCCAGGATGGTGCGGAGCAGGCCGGGACCCCGCAGGGGAAGGCTCAGGGCTCAGGGCCATCCCCGCTGTGTCCTGGGGCAGTGGGAAGGGGAGAGTTGATGCATTTGACCTGCAGCCCCTGCAATGCCCGTGCCCCCGCTGTGCGTCAGCACGGCCGCGTGGGCCCGGGCCTGGCCCACCCTGCACCCCGGGCACACTGAGCGCTTTGTCCCGGGGCCCGCCGAGCCACGGTGGAAAAAAACAGAGAGAGAGAAACACTGAGACCGGGGACAACCCCGTGGGAGGCCCGGGAGGAAACAGATCATAATCTCCCTAACGAACTCAGCTCATCTCCAAGCAACGTAACGGTGCAGACACAGTCAGTGCAGAGCTTGCTGCCGGGGCCTGTTCCAGATGTGACCCTGGCTCTATGCTCCAGACAATCAAGACCCCAAAGGCACAGGTGACTGGGACTGTATTGATACAGAGGTGCTTGAAAAACTCACCCCAATGATGGTGTGTTATTGGGGCTTTTTTGTTTTATGTGTCCCTCTTGGCCCTCAACACACCAACACAAAATCTGCTGGTGGGGCCACTTTCCACAGGTTGTGGCTGATTCCTTCCAAAGGGCTCTTTCACACAGAGGGAATCCAAACCCTGCACTGCCAAGGAAAGAGGGTAGTGCCTGCAGGACCACCAGTGTGTGGGGCAGGAGGTCTGTGGCCAGTGGCTCCAAAATCTTTATTACTTGTTAGTTTCTGCCAACTACGTGACTCCAGTATGAACAATCCCCACCAGGGAACACAGCGGTAGCTGTAGGTAGGGATACCCTGGCATGGTGTGGGGGTGACAAGAAGGCCCTGCTTGGTCAGTCTGGGTGTCCTTGGCTGGTGGCAAGGCCCCACACCCTGGAGCAGAGTGGGTGACGCAGGAGGGTTGTAGAAACCAAAGGGGAACTGCACTCTCGACCCATCAGTGGCTCTTTTTTAGTACAGGGTGTAAAACAGCATGAGGAGTTGAGTCCAGCAGTCCAGAGGAGAAGGTCCCACTGCCCTCTCCCCAGCACGGCACTGCCTGAGCCTCCTGGCACGTGGTGGCCACAGCTCCTTACTGATGGAAATGGGAGCACCTCTGCCTTGTGCAGTCCCCTGTAGGCTCCGTGCTGGTCCCCCACTTTGGCTCCATGCAGAGATGGCCACACTGACCGTCCACTCGGAGGGACAAGCTGAGCCCTGCCATTCCCAGCGGGGCTCTGCCATCCTGCTGGGCTAATTGGTGGGCTCTGTGGCCATGGTGTCCGCATCTGGAGATGGCAGCACGCTGCTGTTCCCACCGTTGCTCACGTTTTCCTTGCTGTCTTCCCTCGTGGGGTCACTGCCTTTATCCTCCACTCTCTGCTTGAGTTTGAGGGAAGAATCTCTCCGTGACAGAAGGGGCTGGTAGCCAGCAAAGACTCCTCCACTCACGTTTGTTCGCTTGTCTGAGGGTGGAGAGAAAAAGAGAGTTGTTTACCTGGGGCCCAAACTGACTGTTCAGCTGAGAAAAAGGTTTGTGGGGTTGCTCCTTGCAAGAGGCGTTGGGGTATCTTCTCTGAGAGTCCTTCCCACCACCAGATACCCCCAGAAAGGGGAAGATGGGTGGGGGTCTGGCCTCATGCCCAGCATGGCTGCGCTCAGGGAAGGGTGGTCAGCTGGGTCAGCTGGTCTCCTACCTCCTGGCCCGATGGGGTGCATCAGTCGGTTCATCTGGACGTTCCAGTGCTTGACATTGGTGCTGGCCTGGCGCAGCTTCCGCTGGGCCGCCTGGCAGGGGAGGGAGGAAAGGGGTGAGCTGGTGCCCCACTGCTCCTGATCTGTGACTGTGGGCACAGGTTTCCCTTCCCTGAGTAAGCCTGGATTGGAGGTTCTCTCTGGGATGGAGACCCAGTTCACCCTCCTCTAGACCTTCAGCTCGCCCTCCAACCTTCCCCCCTTCACACACTCCCACTATCAACATCACTTTGGACACCAGGGCAGGACACACTTGTCCTGTCTCAGCCACTGCATCACCCCGTGCCTGCCCATGGCACAGCTCAGAAACACCCAAGGCAATTCCAGCTTGCTCCTCCCCCAGTATGGAGGTGACTCTGGGAGGGCTGGAAAGTCCCCTGGGTTCGCCGTGTGAAGAGATGTGGCACTGAAGTGGTGCTCACCATGACATCTTGGTCCACCCGCTGCCTGTTCACTCTCACTTCTTCCAGCTGCCTCTGCGCCTCTTCCAGGCACTTGTTCTTGTTCTCCATCTCCTGCTTGAGGACTTGCTTCTCCATCTGAGTTTTGAGGATATATTCTTCTTGCTCCTCCTTCAGCCTCATCAGGTCTTTCAGCTTCTCCTCTTCCTCAGCCAGTAGCCTGACAATGAAGAGCCAGAGGTGAGGATGTCCCTCTGCCACTTCTTCTACCAGCTTTCCCTGTCCCAGCCTGCATACTGGGATGTCACCAGCACACCCCAGTACCCAGCAGCACTAAGCTGCCCTGGGGAGCACACCTCCATGCCCAGCTGCTGCCCTGGGAGCAGGGCTGCTCAAGGAGGGGGAGGGATGCCCTGGTGCTACCTGGCCTGTGCATATCTCACAGCCTCCTCGTCCTGCCGTGCTTTCACCTCCTGCTGCAGGGCCTCCTGCAGCCTCTCCTGCATGTCCTCCAGCTCCAGGATGCGCTTGCGCTGCCGCTCTGCCTCTGCCTCCTTCAGGACCATCTCTGCCTGCATGGAGGCACGAGCCTGCAGCGGGGACAGGAGCCATCAGTTGGCTGGGCCACCACCAGTGTCCCCAGAACCCCCATAGACACACCAGGTGGAGCAGGCCAGACCACCCATAGGGGCAGCCTATGGTGACAGGTCCAAAGCAAAGGTATTTCCCTGCTCAGGACACAAGCTGTGTCATTTGGAGCCAGTGCTGGCTGTGAGGTCAGAAATGGGCTCCCTGTCCAGCCTGGCACCAGCACTCGCCTCTCACTGCCCCCGAGCTAAAGCCCCTTGAGGCAGGTTTTCCTCATCTCCTGCTCAAAGGGATCTCAGGCACAACAGAGCCCAGAGGTGATGGGTGGCAGTAGCCCTGCACATCCAAACCCCTGGGCTGCCCCAGGCAAGGGAAGGAGAAGGCATCACCCATCCCATGAGCACCACAGCCCAGGGCAGACACACCATGGGATGCACCCACCTGCTCAGCCTCCCGCAGCTGGATCTCCAGGGTCCTCTGCATCTCCTCGTGCTGCTGCCTCCGCCGCTGCTCCTCCTCCTGCAGCAGGATCTCTGCCTGCCTCTGGGCCTCCTTGAGCAGCTCCAGCTCCTGCAGCTTCCTCTCCTTCTCCTCCTGCAGCTGCTTGAGCCGCTGCGTCTCCTCCTCCTTGGCCGCCTTGCGCTGTTCCCGCTGCTCCCGCTGCTCCCGTCGCTTCTGCTTCAGGTCCTTGTGCAGGGACTTCTTTCCCTCAGCCTGCAGCCGGATGGCTGTCTGGATGGCTGGAGAGGGAGGGCACGGTCAATGGGGACATGCAGGGGGCATGGGGAAGCTGGGGAAGGGGCATGGGGTGGGCACAGACCGAGTGTCCACTCCTGGCGCTGCCGGGTGTCGGAGGCGCTCATCTCGTAGGTGCGGGATGAGGTCTTCACACAGAACATGCACCTCTTCCCATCCCTGTCTGGCAGCACCTGCAGGGAGAGGACACAGCACAGTGTCACCCCTTGTACCCCACCTTATCCCCCTGTCTTCAGCCCCAGGACTGGCTCTCCTGTTCTCATGCGTGTGAAATTGTGTATTCCTGGGTCTCCCTTCCTGGGGTCTGAAGGGTCTGTCCCCAAGACCTTTGCTGTCCCCAAGCTGAGTGTGGCCTGGGCTGTACCTCCACGCAGCAGTGCTTGTCCAACATGATGCTCCCCTTCTTCTCCTTCCGTTCCTCGCTCATGTAGTAGGACAGGACACTGGGCTTGAGGGTGAACCACCGCTCCGACCAGTTCCTCCTCAGCTGGCCCCTCTTCCAGAGGTAGCCCTGCACCCAAGAGACACGGAGATCAAAATGGGGTGGGAACAGGATGGAGCTTGTGCCCCAGAATATGTGGGCTCCTTGCCTGTTTGAGCACATCCTCAATGACCTCCTGGTACACCTCCTCCACGGCCATGCTGACGGCCTCGTGCTCGATGCCCCTCAGGAACCGGCCCGAGTTCACCATGTCCAGGAACTGCCAGACTGTGAGCCCACCCTGCCCCTGTGGCTCCTGGGACAGGTAATCATCCAGCTCACAGGAGTTCAGCTCCACGTTCATGGCTGTGCAGATCTTCTTCAGCAGGTACTCCACCTGTGGGCATGGAGACACTCA
The DNA here is from genome assembly GCA_013400955.1 of Drymodes brunneopygia. NCBI lineage: Eukaryota > Metazoa > Chordata > Aves > Passeriformes > Petroicidae > Drymodes > Drymodes brunneopygia. The sequence goes on from VZTZ01006178.1 coordinate 296,494, forward strand.
GTGACAGGAAGAAGCCAGAGCTGTCCCCAGCCCATCAACCAATTTTGGAGGGCCCAAGGCCACTTCTCTGTCCAGGCTGGAGATACAGGGACCTGATGCCAGAGGGATCACCCCTTGTGATGGTTGAGGCATTCCAGGCAACAGGCTGACTCAGGAGGATGGAACTGGGTTAGAGTTTGACCACTGCTGGGAGGTTTTTTCTCTTAACCCCAAGGCTGGGATGTTTCGGCTGGTTTGGCTGCAGAGTAAGAAAACTCTGTAGCAGTCAAGAGCCTGAGGGAGTACAGGCCAGCACTGCTGAACCCCATTCAGGACTGATGTCTCAGAGCCATGGTGAGCTCAGCACCACTCTGCTTTCCAAAACTCACTGGGCAGGAGCAGGGGGACCTATGGAGATGAGCATCATTTTAAAACTGAAAATAGAAAGATTCAAGGTCGTTGACCTGATGTGGGGAAGATTTATTCCAGGTCAAGTTTTGCTGCCAGCTCTCCTCTGCCCACGATCTGGGGACTGAGACCCGTGGGTGACTGCAGGGAGCCACGCAGGAAGGTGACACACAGCAGGGTCCCCACACCCAGCTGGATTTTTAATGTCATTTAATTGTGCGAAGGGCAAGAATTGCTCAGGATGATTCAGTTTTTCATGGTCTGGGGAACAGGAAACACCTCTCCCAGGGCACAGGAAGTGCGGTTGCCCTCCTACGTCTGCGCAGCATGGTGCTTCTTGCCTTTTTTCTCCTCTTTTTTTTTTTTTAATTTTCACTTTTCTGCTGATCTCAGGAGGTTGATGGGGTAGAAGGCAACAGCAGCCATTTGCCCAGACAGGTTCCTTCTGCTGAGGCCACTCTTGGCTTCTGCACTTGTGCGTTCTCCCCAGATCTGCCCCCTTTCTCATGGGGGTTTAATCTGACCCCACAGAAAGGGAGAACCTTCCTCCTCAAATGCTGTGGAATCTGGAGATTTGGAGATTACTGCCACAGGCTTTTCTCTGGCTGGCACCTCACCCTTAACACTCTGCATGCTGGGCAGGGGCTGAGCACTGGGTGGCAGTGGCCACGGAGAGGGACAGCCAGGTCTGCTCTGCCACTGCCCTTTGGGCAGGAGAGGCTGCAGCACTTTGGAGGGGTCTGCCCTCTCAAGTCCCCCTCTTCTCCCTGGGCAGTGGGGGTGGCTGTGGGCACAGCAGGGGTGCCCAGGGCAGGCAGCCCCCTTCTCCCACCCCCAGCCTCCTCTCTCTTGTCCCCTGGAGCACTACATCTTGCAGGATGCAGTGGGACATGCCAGGAAGCGATAGTGGGATGTGTCACCCACAGATGGGGCTCTGCCAGCACATGGAGCCCTGGGAGGGCAGGGCTGGGGGGAGAGGCAGGTCCTACCTCATCTGGCACCATGACGAGAGGGTATTTGTCCTCAGACAGAAAGTTGAAGAGACACCAGAGCTTGAAAGCGTCCTGGTGGGATACAACGCTATTCCCATTCCGGTCGGGTTTGTAGTTCTTCTTTGCCGTCAGGGTCCAGCAGAGCTCATCAAAATTTTCTTTGACAAAAGCACCTTCCTCCACCTGCAGGAAGAGTCAGGGGGTGAGTGAGGAGCTGAAGAGCTACAGAGAGGAGTTTTGGGGGAGGAAGTGCTGGAGAGAAAAATCCCTCTCTCCTAAAAGCTGTCCAGTAAGAAGCATGGGGTGATTGGCAGCACCAGCAGGAACCCTGGGGTGCAGCACATGCAGGATGATGTGGAGCTCTCCAAGCCCACCTCCCCAGTGGTTTTAAGTTTCTTGTTATCCCATTCAACCACAAAGAGGAACTGAGGAGTGAAGGGAAGTGCTGGCCCGAGGGCAGGCAGCAGGAATGGTGTTTCCACCAGCCTCAGCCCTGCTGCTGTCATGGTTCTGTAATTGTGTCCTGGCACTGTGAGCTGCCCCAGGCAGCACATTTGGTGCTGTGAAGGGATCAGAGGAGCTCTGGCTGTTCCTGGGTGCTCCATCCCAGCTGTGTGAGCCACACACCACCAGCACAGGAGCAAACTGCAGCCTGGAGCAGCAGAACTGGAGGAAAACCTTCAGGTGGCAAAAGCTAAAAGTGTCTCTTACTAGGAAAACCCACTTCCCCCTTTTCAGGCTGCCTCTGGGATTCCATTAACTATGGTGAAACCAGAAGAGGTGGGTTTAAAGATCACCTCCCAGAGAGTCATGTGGGCAGCTGGAAGGATTTTGGCCACTGTGATGAGGAGACTGGACTGGGCTGACCTTGGGCAGCTCCTGCTCTGGGCCAAGGGAGCTGGGGAAGGCTCTGCCCTTGCTTGCTGCAGACCAGATCCCTGCAGCCAAGATCAGCACTGCTGGACCAGGCTAGGCAGCTGCTGACCAGCTCTGGGCAGGGCAAAGATGGGCACAGGGATGGGGACTGGCACAGGGACAAGAATACCGGGAGAGCCAGGGGAGTGAAGGGTTACAGCACCCAGTTCTGTCCCCTTTCTGTGAGCACACAGTGGAATAAAGCTGTCAGTCATTCTTCCTCTCCTCACATGCCTGGAGGAAAGAGCACCCACAGACCAACCTCTGGCTGTGCCAGACAAAGGTGTCTTTGAACAGCAGAAAAAAGGAAGAAAGCCCCTGCCCACCCCAACTCTGCCCCTGCTTGCACCTCATCCTCCTCCCTCTCCTCTCTGCCAAATGAGGTCACCCCTCAAATTTGAGCATGGCTGGAGGAGAAAAAAGGGACTGATTTCTCTCTCTGAGCCCTTCAGGAAACGTGGGCAGAGATGCTGCTCCATCCAGAGCCGTGACGTAAAGGGGATGACTTCATCCTTGCCAGGGAGAGCATTAAACATCTCTCACTTATTTTGACATTCACCTGAGCAGTCCCCATCTCTCTGCACCCTCTTTCCACCCACCAAGGTGTGTGATTTCCAAGAGCTAAGGGGAGCTCCCAGGAACCTCGATGTCCTCACCTGAGGACTAGGAGGTCTGGGGGATGACCAAGGAACTCACCTTGTCCAGGATGTACTTGTTGAGGTAGGGCATGTAGCCCTGGCTGGACACTGGCCCGTCATCGTCATCGCGGAAATGCTCTTCCAGTGCCACGGGGTCGTGGGGGATGCACAGCACCGTGTACAGGTTGTGAGACAGCACCTGGCCAAGCACAAGGGCTGGTGAGAAGGTGAACAACCTCCAGCCCTGCCCCAGCACATCCCCAAGGTGCCACCCCCTCACTCCCCCCCCTGGGGACTGTGCCCTGTGTGGCATCACCTCCCTGCAGCCACAGCATCGAGTCAAGGTTTGGGTTTGGCATAATTTCCAAAAACCTTAGAGAACCATTTAGAAACAGACAAAAATCGAGGATTTTTTTCCACATTAGTTTCTTTTCTTGGCACATGAGGAACTTCTTTCTTGAAAGAGCTGTTTCAAACCTCTCAGAGTAAGTAGGACTCACTCTGATCTAGAAAAGCTGATAAGCCACCCCAAGCTGTGCATTTGGCACAGCTACGGCCCAGCCTGGCAGCAGCCACTGTCTGCCAGGGGCATGGAAAGATGGAAACATGAAAATAGGAAAGACTGGTGAGAAACTAAGCAAAGGTTTTATCTGGAATGGAAGCAGACAATGGAGATCTGGACACACACCATCCCCAGAAATACTCAGTAAGACTTGCCAACAGCCTGTCTTGTTCAAATCCACCCAAATAAAGCAAGTTTACAAGCTCATGGATTTCCCACATGCTGGAAAGCCTGGAGCAAGGCTGCCCATGAGCACCACCAGCTTGGCTTTCCCTGCCTTTACATCCCAGAAGCACGAGATGGTTAAATGAGTGTCCCAGACTGATACCTCCCCACTGCACCAGGATCTGCCAGTGCAGCTTGCCAAGGGTTCAAGAGAGGGGCTGGAGGAGATGGAACAGCATCCCTACTCCTCTGTGCAGGGCTGGAAATTTCCTCCCAGCAGGAGAGGAGCTGCCAGAGGCCATGATGGCTGCTGCAGCTGGAGACAGTTCTTGCTCGACCAGATTTTCTTTCTCTTTTCCACCCTTTGGACCAATGGGATCAGCAGGACTCCACCCTGTGCTCACTCAACAGGGCTGTAGCCCCGAGCGCTGCTGCTACTGCTGTGCCTTTTGGGGCTCAGTACAGCCCCAGGGTCCACACAGGGGTGGAAAGGCCTGGGAACACCATGGACATCCTCCAGGATGGAAACAAATCCATCAGGATGAATTCAAAGTTTGGGAATCGTACCCCATTCCGTGTTTCCAACATGGGCCCTCGTCTCCATCCTTCACCTCACCTCCCAAAAAGCCCTGTGAGGTGTCACTTGGGACCCCAGCCATGGGGGACACCCTGAGCCCCTCCATCCATCCTGGCACCCTGTGACCCACAGCGCCTTCTCTTGCAGGGCTGTCACTGAAAACAGGGGAGAAAAGCCCTGGCCTGGTTGATGGTGGGGTAAGTGGAGACAGGAGAGGTGGGAAACCCTTGCAGGCTCTGAAACAGTGACAGGAGGAGGAGAATGACAGCAGGGGAAAGGGATGCTACAAAAGCAGTTTGCTGGTACAACCTTTCCCCTGTGGCATGCAGGGGATGGCTGGGAGGGTGGGGGTCTGCCTGACTCCTCCTCATGCCCTGGATTCCTGTGAGGACCAGCCTTGTTTCTGTTCTCCACCCTCTCCCACTGCTGTCACACCCTTCACCAATGAGCAGAGGCACCCAAAAGCACCAGGGCAATGCTCGGGTATTTCCAGCCACGCGTGGCCACACTGAAGGACCACACCCCATCCCGCATCCACAGCCCCTCCAGCCCGACCAGAGGCAACGGCACAGAAGACAAACTCTTCCCAAGAGCAGGGCTGGTGCATGCCTGTGCTGGGAACAAAACTACCCAACCAAGCTGGGCCGACCGCAAGCTGTCCTTCCTTCCTGTGCACACAGACACCTACACTCACAGCGGCATCTGCACACGCCTGCCTGCTCAGAGTGCCCCTGCAAGGAGCCCAGCGCCTTCCCACAGCTGCGTCTTCAGCCTGGAAACCCTGACAGGTTCACAGCGAGCACCTGGAGCGCAGCCGGAGCTCAACCCTGGCTCCTGCTCTGCCAGGACGCTCCTACCCAGCTCTGGGGCTGGTTCTGTCCTGGTGGTGCAAACTCGGTGTCTCTCCTACCCCTGTTCAAGACCCTTCGTGCAGCAACATGCCCGGGTGAGGGAGCAGAGCACAGCCTCGCTCAGGGCTCAGCAGCCCTGCAGGAGTTTGGAGAGGGCTTGGTGACTTTAACACTTTATTACTCAGAGCTGCGAGACCCTGGATTCCTCACTGAGCCGTGGCTGGCCTGTGTAGACTGGAGCAAACTCGAGTGTTTTTGGGGGTGGAAACAAGCTCTCCCCGGCCTGGAGGCAGGTGGAAAGTCAGCCAGAGCTGAGCTTTGCTGTTCAGTGACCTTCTGGCAACCCATCCCGTCACTGAAGGTGCGTGGGAGAACATCCCTTCCCCTCTGAAATGTCCCTCTGGGTGAAACTGCTGTGGAGGTGCTGTCCTCAGTCCTCAGCATCACCACAGCCCCTACCATGGTTTGCAGACCCTGCATGATCTCTCCATGAAACTGCCATTAAAATCAGAATCTCTGTGGCCTCAGCATCGTCACTGGTGATAAAGATCTCTCAAAGACAAGCACTGTGGTGCTTTTGGGTCCGTCACGTGCCTGGGCCGAGCTCAGGACCCAGAGCATGGGTGCAGGGGATGCTGTGAAGGGAGCACAGCAGCCCCTCTCAGGGATTAGCACACCGAATTAAGCTCTGGCCTACTTTAGGATTTTCCTTAATTCCTTCAGTTATTTCTTCAGTTTTAGCAGGTGAGCGTGGCTCGCAGGGCACATGCCACGAGTTCAGGGGGGCAGCGGAAGCCTGAGCAGAAAGAATCTGCCTCCCTCCTGCTTCTCCTCCAGATCCCTGCAAACAAAACTCTTAATTTTGGGGCAAAACACACCCCCCCACCCAAAGCCCAGCATTTTCCCTGCAGTCTCTCCTGGGGAAGCCCTATAAAACAGAGGGAATAGAGGAAAAGTGGGTCTTTTTGCTGTGGTTCAAAACTGGTCTTGCAGCTGCTGCCAAGTCCTGACGCAACCTCCCCGTGCTCAGCATGTTGCTGCTCAGGTCTCTTCTTCTCATCTCAGACCCTGGTACCAACCAGCATTTCCAACCCCAGTGCCAGCCTAAGAACCAAATCAGACCAAAAAAAAGATTCCCACCGTGTGCAAAGGTTAAAAATTCAATTATTCTCAGAGCCAAGGGGCTCCCTGGTGGGTTCCAGCAACCCTGGCCCGGGGGCAGACAAAAAGGTTTTTAAAGCTGTGATGGGTTTGATGAAAGGCTGAGGGCATGAGCCCTCTGAAAGCTGCTAAGAGCAGAGAGAGGAAAAAGCAGAGAGTTTTTAAAAGTGTTGTGTTATTTCTGGCCACACCACTGAGAAGTTTTGGTTTAAAAACAGCCTGTCCCTACCTCCCGACCCACTGGCTCAGCAAGGAGAAACACAGGTGCTCCGGCAAGGAAGAAAAGAGATTTTGCAAAGAGACTTTGGGCTCTTAGTTGGCCATAAAAAGCGTAACAAGCCGATAACAAGTAAAATTTGATTTCTTATCATTTTCACCTAGAAAACACATTTGAACATTAATTCCCCCCTCCCTTTTTTAAAAAGGGAGACGCCACAGAGCCTGAGAACTTCCCCAGAACCAGCGTGGAGGCAACAACAAGATCTTACCGATCGTAATATTGAACAATTTCTCCGTGGAAACCCGCGGGGACGCAAAGCAGCCCCGGACTCGCTCTGCCCCTCGCTGCCCACCCTCCACCCGTGCGCCGGGGCCGCCCCGGGGACTCACTTTGAGCTGCGATTTGGAGACCTTGCCGCTCTTCTCCACGTCCAGGGCGGTGAAGGCGTACCAGATAGACTTGAGCAGCTCGGCTCGCAGGTCCATGGCTGGCAGCGGCAGCGGCGGCGGCGGCTCTGCCGAGCCCGCGGATCCGGTTCCTGGGGCCGCCCGGGCGGGCGGGACGCGGGGCGGGAGCGCCGCCTGCTCGGGGCGCCCCGGGAACCCCCCGGGCCCCATCACCGCTCCGCGCACGGCGGGGCTCGCCGACCCTCTGCTGAGCTCGGCCCAGAGATCAAAAGCTCCGTCGTAATTTGCGTTTTGGGCAGAGAAATCCCCGCCCTGGCTCAAGGAGCAGCTTCCCCTCGCAGCGGGAGCGCTGCGTTTGGAAGGGAGCGGTCGCACCAGGCGAGCGGAGGCTCAGCCTGTGGCAGCGCCTCGGGTTGTGCCCGTGTCGTGCCCGCAGAAACCTCTTCCTCTGCAAACTTCTCTGGAATGTACAAAAACGACCCAGGCGACTGCCGGGAGCCTGCGCCAGGCTCAGGTTTGCAGTTGGACTCGAGGATCTCGAAGGTCTCCTCCAGCTCTGTCCAGCCAGCACCCGGGGCATTGGAGGGGCTGAAGGCACCTCTGGGGACAGGACACCAGCCCAGGTCTCTCTCCTCAGCTCAGGGGAGGATGAAGGATGTGTTCACAGACACAGTTCCCTAAATCTAGGCTTGCAGGGGTCCCTGGAAGAGCCAAGGCCTGCCTGATGTGAGATTTCAGGGACACAGGCCCTCCAAGCCACACACTGAGGGCTCAGGGTACAGCTCACCCTTCTGCCAGCCCTCCTCTGGGACAGCTGCTGCTTTGGCAGGATATGTTTGGTCAATTCCACAAAACTCCTCAATGTCCTTAATTCTTACAGCTGCTAAATGCCAACATCCATTTCCCCGTCCCAGCTTCCANGAAACCCGCGGGGACGCAAAGCCGCCCCGGACTCGCTCTGCCCCCTCGCTGCCCACCCTCCACCCGTGCGCCGGGGCCGCCCCGGGGACTCACTTTGAGCTGCGATTTGGAGACCTTGCCGCTCTTCTCCACGTCCAGGGCGGTGAAGGCGTACCAGATAGACTTGAGCAGCTCGGCTCGCAGGTCCATGGCTGGCAGCGGCAGCGGCGGCGGCGGCTCTGCCGAGCCCGCGGATCCGGTTCCTGGGGCCGCCCGGGCGGGCGGGACGCGGGGCGGGAGCGCCGCCTGCTCGGGGCGCCCCGGGAACCCCCCGGGCCCCATCACCGCTCCGCGCACGGCGGGGCTCGCCGACCCTCTGCTGAGCTCGGCCCAGAGATCAAAAGCTCCGTCGTAATTTGCGTTTTGGGCAGAGAAATCCCCGCCCTGGCTCAAGGAGCAGCTTCCCCTCGCAGCGGGAGCGCTGCGTTTGGAAGGGAGCGGTCGCACCAGGCGAGCGGAGGCTCAGCCTGTGGCAGCGCCTCGGGTTGTGCCCGTGTCGTGCCCGCAGAAACCTCTTCCTCTGCAAACTTCTCTGGAATGTACAAAAACGACCCAGGCGACTGCCGGGAGCCTGCGCCAGGCTCAGGTTTGCAGTTGGACTCGAGGATCTCGAAGGTCTCCTCCAGCTCTGTCCAGCCAGCACCCGGGGCATTGGAGGGGCTGAAGGCACCTCTGGGGACAGGACACCAGCCCAGGTCTCTCTCCTCAGCTCAGGGGAGGATGAAGGATGTGTTCACAGACACAGTTCCCTAAATCTAGGCTTGCAGGGGTCCCTGGAAGAGCCAAGGCCTGCCTGATGTGAGATTTCAGGGACACAGGCCCTCCAAGCCACACACTGAGGGCTCAGGGTACAGCTCACCCTTCTGCCAGCCCTCCTCTGGGACAGCTGCTGCTTTGGCAGGATATGTTTGGTCAATTCCACAAAACTCCTCAATGTCCTTAATTCTTACAGCTGCTAAATGCCAACATCCATTTCCCCGTCCCAGCTTCCACCAAAGAGAAGGGGGGTCCTTTTAAAAACAAAAATTTCAATTTGTTTTTATTTGAACTCAGCATTTACATCCAGGTCTAGCTCAGCTCCAGGCAAGTGCTGGCTGCTCTGCTACACAGCCAAGGAGTCTGCCATGGAAGCCTTGCTTGAGAAGAGAGTGTGACAAAGAGATGGAGAGAACTGCTGTTGGAGTCATCCCAGTGCTGGATGAACTGGTCACTGTCCACACCGAGCTCAGCACAGCCTGGGCTTGCTCTGATGGGCCTTTATTGCTTCTGAGCATGTGCTACCCACTTGCCCCTGAGCTGGAGGGGTGGGCAAGAAAGGGGAGCTGTCAGACCTCTCCTGGAGGGAGAGGGCACAGGTGCCCCTCAAAAGAGGGCTGCTGCCCAGAGCCCAGGAGAAGGCAGCAGCCCAGTGTGTTTGCCCTTCCTCCCTTCAGACAGGGTCACCCCAGCAGCCCTGTGCTGCCCTGTCAGTGTCCTGGCTGGCACAGGGCACGCGCTGGCACTGGCTCAGACACTGTCCCTGCCCCATGCCCTGCCTGCAGCACCTGCCACCCCTGCACACAGCAGACTGGGGCTACCACTGCCCTGGTGGCTCTGCAGGCCTCAGCTCCCCTTCTCAGGCAGGGCTGTGTCAGGTGGCACTGGCTCGTAGTGGATGACTGCTGTGGCCATGCCAAGGGCTTCCTCCAGGCTCTGCTGCTCTTCCAGCTGGGGGGGGAAGGGAGAGAGAGAGAGTGAGTGCTGAACCCCCAAAAGGCAGCTCAGGGTGGCTCTCAGCAGGACAGAGGAGTGACACGAGTGGGTGACACAGGTGTGAAGCAGAAGGGCAGAAACGCTGTTCACAAAGGAACATTCTGCAATCCCAGGAGGATGTCCCTGCTGTCCGCTGCACACAGGGCATCTGGGAATCAAGGAGCAAGTCCCCTGAGCAAGCAGTGATGCAGCAGGGCAAGAGGGCAAGTGCTGCAGGCCAGGGAGTGAAGGGGATGGTGGCAAGAGCCATGTGGTACCTGCACAGCGATGTGGGTGCCATGGGAGGTGGCCAGCAATGCCACCTGCTGATGACAGAGCGGGGCGATGTCTGATTCCTCTGACACCACTGCCCCAGAAGCGACTATGGTCACCTGGGAAAAGTTCAGATAATCATGTTTTAAAAGAAAATGCAGTTCTTTTCTAGCACAGGAAGGAGGGACAGTCCCAGCTTTGTCTGTACCTCCTGTGCCTCGGTGCCATCAGTGTTGGCCACAGTCACGGTCCCAGTGTCACCAGCTGCCAGCTCTCCGTCGGGCATGGCGAGAGCCCCGCTCTGCGTCACCACGCTGATGGCACTGCCCAGAGCCTGCAGCTCTTCCTGAGACAGACTGACCTGGGGATGACAGCAGATGCTCAGGGAGTCTTAGGCAACTCCTGAGTTTAGCAATGCATTGGTTTGGGCAAGGAGGAAACAGTCTCTTCGCAAGACTCAGGGCAGGGAGAACTCCAAGGACTTTGTCCATGGATAAAACTGATGACAGAGAACTCAGTGCTTGGGTCTTCAACCCTCCCCCTTGTACTGTATCTCCTCTCCCCATTCAGCCTCCTGTCTCCAGACTGCATGGGGTCATCTTTGTGCATTGCAGCAGCAAGAGCACCTCAGGCTAAGAGGAAACAGGTCACTTGTGGCAGCTGTTTCCTTTGCCCCGTGCCACAGAAGGAAGTTTTTTCCAGTCAGCACGGGGGCAGCTGGTGGAGGGAAGTACAAGAAAAGCACTGCTGTATACAAGTGATGACAAAACATCTCCAAATCCAGCCTTGGTCAGCAGAGCTTGGGAGCTGCAGGGAGCCAAGGGCTGCCAGTCACCACACAAACACCCAGAGACCCCATCAGCAAGGGGGGCACCAGGAGCAGAGACCCCCCCCAAACCAACACTGCAGCAGTGGGTGAGGCTGTAGGAGGGAGCCCTCACAGCAAGAAGAGCCCAGGAAGCTCCAAAGTCTGAAAAAATGCTGGAAAAAGGCCCTGCAAAGAACACCATGGCTGAGTAGAGGGAGAATCTCACTTCAGACAATAACTGCTGTCCCTGACATGCTGGAGGCTGTCTGTGTCCATACCTGCTCTGTCCCATCCTGAGAGATAAGCGACACCTGTGCAGGCACAGCATCTTCCTCTTCATCTTCCTCCATCTCTGACAGGAAAGCAATATGCTGACTCTTCAGTGGAGAGCCTCTGTCAGCAGCTGCAGCAGCTGGATCAGAGAAGGGGAAGAGCAGCATTATCAGAGCGTGAAAGCACATGCCTGACCTCTGGACCTGCCTGAGGCCTCAAGGGCCAGCACAAGAGCACAAGATCGTGATGACACCAGCCCAGTGATGGCCTGCCAAGAAGGGCCTTTACCTCTTCCTGTACCACAGAATAGGCAGGAGCCTGTTCCCAACCTGTGACTTACAGCAAGGACCTTCCAATACATCTGGATTTGATGGGGAGGCCGTGGCACACACTTGGGTCTGAGAGGGGCGTGGCTGCTCTTGCTGTCACCTCCCTCCCCCTTGCCACACCTTCACGGGGGAGTGGCTGCTCACCCTCCAGCTGCTGCTGCTCGTACAGGGCCTGCTCGCTCTCCTCGGTGGCCTCCAGCTCGCCGTGGCTGCTGCGTTTGTGCATGGCCAGCGTGGAGGTCTGGCGGTAGGTCTTGCCGCAGCTGCTGCACGTGTAGGGCTTGCAGTGCGTGTGCACCACGTGGTGCTTGTACAGGCTGGAGTACTCGGTGAAGCGTTTCCCACAGCCCGGCACCGTGCACAGGTACGGCTTCTCTCCTAGGGCAGAGGCCACAGAGCTGAGCTGCACCCTCCTCATGCTCTGGGGAGGGATTCCCTAGCAGAGCAAATAGCTGGAGACAGACTGCTGGAACAACAGTCAATCCAATAAAGCAATTCCCACTATTTCTCCAAATCCCCAGATGCACCCCTGCGACGTTCAGCCTGGAAATGCCCATTCCAACCCCACCAATCTCCCTGCTCCTGGCTGGGGGGAGCTGGCCCCCTCCTACCTGTGTGGATTCTCATGTGGTTCTTGTAGTTGGTGGCACTGGTGAAGCCCCTGCCACAGCCAGGCTCTGGGCACATGTAGGGCCGCTCGCCCGTGTGCGTCCGGATGTGAACCTTGCGGATGTTGGACGTGGTGAAGGAGCGGCCACAGCCCACAAAGGGACACTTGAAGGGACGCTCACCTGCGTGGACAGAGCGATGGGGGTGAGCCCTGCCACCATGCATTCACCTAGAGTGCCCTGGAGAGCCTGCCACTGGGCTGTTCCCCTGTGCAGTTCTTGCCCCGTGCTGCTCACCCGTGTGTGTGCGGATGTGTTTCTGCAGATCCCCGGAGGTTTTGAAGGCTTTGCTGCACATGTCTTCTGGACACTTATATGGTTTCTCACCTGTGTGTGTTCTCACATGGCTCTTCAGCCCATACCCTGTCCAGGACAGAGACCACAATTACTGTTGTAATGAGAAGGAAACACCATGGCAAGCTGTGTCCATGTACTTGAGTGTCTGTGTTGTGTCTGCAGAGCTGAAGGGGAAGAAATAACCAACCCCAACACCACTTCCAACCTTGCTTCCACCATTATCTGCACACAATCAATGAAGTCCCAGCAGGCTCCTGTGCTGTGATTCCCTTGCTTTAGAAGCTCTGCACATTGTGCTCTACTGCACCAGAGAGTTAGGACTGACGCTCAAGAGGGATTGGGTTGGACAGAAAACAAAATCTGCTCGAAAGAGAAACTGTTACCTGTAGCAAATGCTTTCCCACAGCTTGGGAAGTCACATGTGTATGGCCGATCACCTGTGTGAGCACGTTCATGTACCTGGAGAAGATAGAACAGGTACCTAAAATGAGGTCCAAGCCAAGGAAAAAGGGAAACTGTGGAAAAATGCAAGTGGAGAGCATCTGAAGTTCACTGCTGGATTTCACCTTGGCCAATTGACACATCTGGGTCTCTTGGGGAGCTCAGCAGGTAACTCAGCTGCACACAATGGAGCATTCTGCTCTGGCACAGTAACCTGGGCCAGGCCTGGCCTGCACACTGCCATGTCACCTGCTTTACCTTGAGGTGGTGGGCAGTGGTGTAGAGGCGGCCACAGCCTTTGTACCCACAGCGGAAAGCTCTGCTGCCGACCTGCTGCCCCTTCCTGTGGTTTTGCACCTCCTCCTCCTGCAAATCCTGCTGAGACAAGTACGGGAATCAATCCAGCAAGCCACCACAGCTTCACCAAGCCCACACAAATATTTCCCTCCCTGCCATACATATGCACTCCTGCAGTTATCCTCCAAAAACGTGTTCCTGCAAACCAGCCTGTACCCACACGGTGAAGCCCAGGTGACAGGGCTCCAGGAACCTGCATTTCCCACTCCCAGCTCCCAGCTCACTGGAGGTTCTGACACGTAACTCCCTTTCTCAGCTCATTTGAAACACGTGGAACTAGTATTTGCTAACTCGACAGAGAAGCCACAACACTTTTTTAATTACTGGCAAAGAGGAGTTCAGCCTTGTTCCAATCACTGAAAAACGCAGACCTGGGAAGGGACGTTGCTGGAGTCCTTACTCTTCACGTGGCACGTGTCTGTGACTCTCTCCTCTTCCTCATCAGACCCCTGTGAGTGAAGAAGCACAGGTACTGCTGGTGCCTCCCCTGTACAGTGTGGAGCAGGAAGGCAGTGACAGCCACAGTGCCACCCCACCCTTCCCCAGCCAGCAGGGGCTGTGCCTGTGCAGCAGGGAGGTCTGTGCCCAGCTCAGCACTGCCAGCACACCCCTGGCAGCCCCTGCTCCACAGCACTACAGAGATGGGAGAAAATGGCAGCACCTGGGGTACTGAGGGACACTGCAGTGACAGCACATCAGGATCTGAAGCTGCTTTGGTTTTTGAGGCTTTTGTCACCATGGGGACAGTGGCCACGGCTTAGCCACTGCTGACATACCAAAGGCTGTGTCCCTCTGGGGTTTGAGGTTTGAACTCCTCCCTTCCCAAACCTGAGCCTGCAGCAGGTTAAGGGTGGCAGGCCCAGCACTCCACAGGACCAAACAGCCCCATTCTGGGTTCCCAGCTGCCAGGCACCCCTGAGCAGTGGCACTCACACTGGGGCCCTGGCCAGCTGCTGCTGAGACAGATGCACACAAGCACGGCTAAAGGGAGGGCTCAAACTCAGGCCAAGAGATGCTGTGCCCTCACCTTCCTGCCATACTGCTGCAATGCATTAATGGCATCAAAGCCATCCTCTTCCTCCTCCTTAGCCAGCTCCTCGAGCCCAGTTTCTGTCTGCACTTGCAGGATGGTGCTGCCAGGTGCCACAATGACAGGATGGTGGATGTAGGCAGTGGAGCCATCCTCCAGCTGGACAGCCTGGAATGTGCCAGGCTCATAACTGTCTGCAAGAGGAAACATTCAGGTAGAGCTGAAAAAAAGCTGTGTAAGGCAGGAATAAAGTGTTTCAGCTCCCCAGCCTTGGAAATATGAGACATTTCAGCAACTTCTCTCCAGCTGCCAGGGGAAGAGCAGGGAGTGCTTTACCTTTAGCTGTGCTGTGTATGAAGGCCATGCTGCCATCCTCCAGCACCACTGGCTGCCCATCTTCAAAAGCCACAGCCTCTAAAAGAAAAGAAATACATCCACACACCTTCCTGGAGGACTCAGGATGGGGGCAATACTGTGGCAGTCCAGGCTGCCAGGCAGGAGAGGACACAGGGCTGCCTGCTTGCCCTGAAAGGCAACCACAGCTGTAGGGTTTGACACCATTTGAGCCCTTCTGATGTGACCAATGGCGTTTTCAAGGCTTCATGCACAGATCTGCCACTTCCTTGGCTCAAAGGAGTAATGCAGTGTCTCACCAGTTTCAAAATGCCAGATTATATCCCAGACAAGAAGGATGGCTCTGCCACAGGGGTGTGTGAAGGAGAACACAAACATTCCATGGCAGAGGAAGCAGGGGTGAGGAGAACCCCTCTCACTGTGCATGTCAAGGCAGGGAAGAGGATGAAGAGGGGAAAGGGGCACAGCCAGCTATAAAAAATCTGTTTCAAGCAGCCTTTGGAGAATAGAAGAGGGAGATGGCATATAAGGAGCTTGGGATCATCAAGAAAGGACTGCCCAAAGTAACAGAGCTCTTTTTACCTTGGGCAGTCCTTCCTTGGTGATCCTGTCCTTTAGCATCTCAGCATTGCCAAGGATAATTCCTCTGTGCCACTCTGGTGCCTGCCACATGCACTGAATTCCCAACACCTCTCAGACTAATGTTACCTAATTTTAGAGGTGAAATTGGCTGATGGGTCAATGACCAAGGTGGCATTGTTCCCAACAATCCCCACATGACCCTCCTGCCAACAGTTATTCCAGAAGTAATATATTATCCCACAGCTCAGAGGGAATTCCTGCCCAACTGCTCTCACATGAAACAAGCTCTGTGTGTGCTCTGTGGCTGGCACCAACACAGCACACAGCTCACTGGGCCTGTGGTATGACAGCAGGGAGAGCCCATGGGTGAAATGACACTTGAACATCTGTCTCTACCTCCACCAAATTCACCTTCTCATCAGATTGCTAAAAACTTTGCAGGCAATGTCCTTGTTTACTCAGCCTCAAAACCACAAGAAAGAAAACCCCAACAGAAACCCTACACTTGCATTGACTTTTGAGAGATGGAACTGATAGAGGAGCCCAAGTGCTGGAGCACTGAGAGCTGCAGCCACATCTACAGTGTCCTTCCAAACAGAAAGAGGGGAATGTGTGCTCCTCACCTTTCTGAACTGTCACCTGATGGATATAAGCTGTGGTCCCATCTTCGAGTTCAATGACTTGCCCTTCAATCAGCTTTTCACCTGGAACAGTCAAAACATGCCATCAGCTGCTGAGCCCAGTCCCACTGTGCCACACACTTCCCACAGTCCCACAAAAGGGAGAAATTGTCACTTCTAGGCTGTTATAGATCAGCTTTCCCCTACAGAGGCACTTCACTTCCCAAAAATGCTGCTGGCATTGCCCCTTTCTAGACAGGACACATGGCAAACACCCTCAGGCATCACTTGTTGAGGAGCTGCCCCTCACAGCACCTCCTGCCAGGGAGCAGAAAGACAGAGCATACAAAGAAAGCAATTACACTTGTGCTGGAAGAAAAAAATCAACTGGGTGTGCTGAGTAGCATCAGCAAAGTGCCTGGAGATTTATCTTCTACTTTGGCAGAGGATCAACTCTTAGGAAACAATTACAGCACCTAAAGGGGCCAAAAGTGCTGCCAGTGCTGGGCTGTAGAGACTGAACTCTGCCAAAGCCTGACTCCGTGCAAACCTGTAATAATGACTTGTTGACCCAATGATTTGATGCAGAGAGGACATTGCTCCATCCCACTGAACACGGAAAATCCAGGTTGGTTTCACCTGGACAGTAAGGTTTGAGGGAGGGGGTCAAAACCTAGTGGTTCCAAGACAGCTCCACATGTGTAATAAACTTCACTGAATTTGCACAGAAAATAAAGCAGGGGAGCAACCCCCAGGACAAGGAGCTGCACAACTCCCCCATCCTGTTCTGCAGGCTGGGAAACAGCACGCTCCTCTCCCGGGAGCAGTGGGTGGTGGAGAAAGGGGCACCTCACAAACACCAGAACAAGGGCAGGTGTGGGATTTGGCACCTCACTGAGTGAGAAAAGCCTTGCTGTGAACCAAAGCCTGTGCACACCAGTGATACAAAACCACCTGCTCAGCCCAGGGGAAGCTTTGGTGGAGCAGAGCCCTGCAGGCCACAGCATCAGCTCCCTGTCCACAGCAGCCCTGCAGACAACAGGGCCCTTCTAGTCTGAACAGCACTTTTATTTTCCACACCAACACCTCTCCCACCTCCCCAGCTTCATTTCCAAACCAGAGGCACATTTGATTTGTATTTTATTTTACATCAGGCTTCAGTGCAAATCCAAAAGTCGACAGTGTGGCACGTGTGGCAGCTCCCACACTGTGAGGGGCACTTTTGGTGAGTCTGACTTTAATTTCAGAGCCAGGAAAGAGACTCTGAGCCCGAGGCTGTGTTACCTCTGGCAGCTTGCTGCAGGTAGGCCGTGGTGCCGTCCCCGAGGGTCACTGCTGGCAGCCCCAGGCTCTCCATCCTGCCCTGACTCCTCACTCATGGATCCTGCCTGGGAGCACTGGGGCCCAGAGCCAGGGGCCTGTCGGTGTCTTTGCTGTGAGCCTTAAGTAAAAAGAACATTTAAGTTTCTCCCCTTGGTTTCTCCTCCTCATTTAGTTCCTCCACTTTTGCACACCCTAGGAAAGGCTTGAATGGCCTCAAATGACTTTTGAGGTTACAAAGGATTAAGATGGACAACACCACATCCTTCCCACACCAAAGGCAGGCAGGGATAACAATCTCTTCCACAGCCAAATATGAAATAAAGCTTATCACACCAGTGAACTGACAGACTCTCCTTAGAGACAGTACAAATGTCACATTAGAGCCCTTCCTATCCTCCAAATGATCTGCAGGGTTTCCAAGTGCTTTAAATCCTGAACCTACAGGCTGGGCATGTCCTGTGCTGCAGGAGACAGGGGTAGGGTGATGAGCTTTATCCCTGGAAGCATTCTCCTCCTCCTCTCCTGCCTTTCATGACTAATTCCCAGCCTTCTGAGGGGCACAATTTCAGGCTTTAAGCAAATGATGCTAAAGCCTCCACACCCCCACAAGAGCGTTTTGCTAAAGAGGCTCTCTGTTGATAGGTTATCTTTCAAAGGAGCTACAACACCTTCTTCATGAGCGACCTCTGAGATAGGCAAATATTCGATCATTTGATTTCCAGGAACAAGGCAAACCGCCCGGTCCGTGCCCGCCGCCACTCGGGGCCGCCTCGCCCCGCGCTCCCCGCACCCGGCCGAGGCTCCGCTGCGCTCCCCCGGGGCTGCTGCGGCGGCCCTCGCACCGCTGCTCCCCCAACAGACCGGGGCTGCGAGGGCAGCGCGGAGGGCAGGGCAGGGCCCAGGGGTGGCGGGGAACACGGGGGGCTCTCCCCGCGCTGTGCCCGGGNCCCGCACGCCGCTCCCCGCCACTCCCAGCATGGCGGCCCCGTGGTGCCACTCCCCGCCACTCCCAATATGGCGGCGTGCAGTGCGCGCGACTCTCGCGAGCTCTCGGCCCTATTTATAGCGCGCTGGGGACACTTCCGCCCCTTCGGTCCGAGCAGCCGCAGCCATGAGGTGCGTTCGGCTCGCGTCCTCTCCGCACCATCCGCCCCCATCCACCGCCATCCGCCGCCATCCGCACCCGCTGGGGGCTGCGGGGCCGTCCGGGCGGCCGGCGGAGCGCGGCCAATGGGGTCGATCGCGGGGGGGAACGTGCGGAGACTGGGGCGGGCTCGGGGCCGCGTTCCGGACAGGGCCGGCCTTGAGCCCGCGCTGCCGTTTCCCCCCGCAGCAGCAAAGTGTCCCGGGACACCCTGTACGAGGCGGTGAAGGAGGTGCTGCACGGCAGCCGTGCCAAGAAACGCAAGTAAGAGTCGCGGACGCGGCGGGACCGGGCGTGTCAGCCCCGGCCTCGGCCTCCCCCCTCCGCTCCCGGCTGGGCCTTACCCGCTGCCTCCCGCAGGTTCGTGGAGACGGTGGAGCTGCAGATCAGCCTCAAGAACTATGACCCGCAGAAGGACAAGCGGTTCTCCGGTACCGTCAGGTTCGCCATCCTCTCGCTCCTACCCAGCCTTCGGCCCTGCCCGGCCCCGCTCGGGGCCGCCGCGGCACCGAACCGCTTGGGGAGTCCAGCGCGCCCCGGCCCAGTGGGAGCGGCTGGACGGACCCTCACCCTGGGTCTTAAAACATGAGGGGAGGTGCGGCAGCCCCCGGGCTGTCCCCACCGGCCTGCTGGGGACGGCAGGTGAGCGGCCGTGCAGGATGCCCCGTGCTGCGGTAAGGTGTCTCCGTGCTGGCTCCCTGGACGTGCGGGTGGTGCTGGCCGGTCACTGACTCGGACCTTCCTTTCTTCCCCAGGTTGAAGTCGACGCCGCGGCCCAAATTCTCGGTCTGTCTGCTGGGGGACCAGCAGCACTGTGATGAGGCCAAAGCAGTTGACATCCCTCATATGGACATAGAAGCTTTGAAGAAGCTCAACAAAAACAAGAAGCTGGTGAAGAAGCTGGGTGAGTGTCAGTAAGGTTTTTCCCTGTGCTCAGGTTTCCATGTCGTGGTTAGTTGCAGAGGTAGAAAGATGAGCAGAGTCAGCCCCAGTACCAAGACCTGCCCAGAAACTACTCAGAAAAGCCACCAGGCTGTTTCCAGTGCAGGTCTGACAGGTCAGTACTGCAGGAATGGGGCTGGTGGTCCTAGGAAGGGAGAGACACAGGAAAATGTCTCTGTCAGCAATAGTTTCCCTTTTGCTGTGTTCCTTAATTTCCTGGTCGGGAGCTGGAGGGCAGCAAAAGCTGATAAACACTGGAAGCAGAGTGTGCTTTAGTCCTGCAGTTCTTACCTCAACAGAGTGAAATTAGTTCATTTTCTCTAGGTCAGAGAGAAAATCCTTCCCTCCCTGAGAACTGCAGAATCCCTTTGGGAGTTCTTCAGGCAGACAGGAACTTGCCCCTCAATCCATAATCAGCTGTGGAACTACATGCAGTTAGGAAATGACCATGATTGTTGGCTAAGCCTCTCCTGGGTGGATCATCTGTCACTCTATCCCATTCATCCTGGTGTGCACAGGCTGTGCCAGGGCTTGGAGTTCAGTTTCACCTGGGGCTCAGCAAAGGACAGTTCCTTCAGGGAACAAGCTGTCATTTGGAGTCCCTGTGTTGGGGTGAGGCTGGGGCCTGACTGCTGTTACACTCATTCCTCAAAGACTGTTGGCAAAACCAGCTCCAGTTCAGGTGGGACTGTTGGAATTGTCTGAGGGGGAAGTGGAGTTGCGTGTTCTTGGCTGAGTCCTTTGCTGGGAGCTTGGTGTGACAGCAGAGTCCATCCTCACCTCCCTGGGTCTCTCCCTGCAGCCAAGAAGTACGATGCCTTCCTGGCTTCTGAGTCCTTGATCAAGCAAATCCCTCGAATCCTGGGCCCGGGCCTGAACAAAGCTGGGAAATTCCCTTCTCTGCTCACCCACAACGAGAACCTGGTGGCCAAGGTGGATGAGGTCAAATCGACCATCAAGTTTCAGATGAAGAAGGTAAAGCCTGGCTTTGGTTGTGTAGCTGGGGGTTGTTCTGTGTGTCTGCCATCTCTGGGCTGGGCTGTAGGTGTCCCTCGAGTGTTCCCAGAGCTGTACCCAGTTTCCTCCAGCAAGGGGAGATGGTTCCCAGAGTGTTCCGTGGCTGGCCAGAAAGGAGGAATAATTTAACTGTGGTTGACAGATCTTGGAGCAAATCATGGGGAGATGACGGGATGTTTCAGTGCTGAGCACAGCCCAGTGTAATTAATGCTTCTCCCAGCATGTGGGTGATGCTCATGGGGTGGGTCCTGGCCAGGCGTGTCCCTGGGGGGCTGAGTGTGAGTGGGGCTTTGCTGGGGGCCAGTCTGGGACTTGGCTCTGTCCAAGTGAACTTGGGAGCAGCTCTGCAGGGATCTGCTCTCGCTGTCGAGCCGAGCTGACTCCCTCAAACCAAAATAACCCCGTGCAGACATCCTAACCCTGTGTCAGTGGGCCAAGTGTGACTCCTGGGGGCAGAGCTGGGAGGACGCAGCAGATGTGAGGGTTTGCAAATGCTTGAGCATTTAAAATAGCTGAGCTAATGATGTCCTGACACTCGGCCTGTTGGCTCGCTCGTAAATCCTTCTGCCTCCAGCCTGTGGGGAGCGTTGATTTCCAGGCTGCTCAGGGAGGCTGGGCAGGAGGAGGCTGGGCCTTTGTCACAGTGCAGAGAGAGGGCTGGGGGCTGGCCCCAGAGGCAGAAAGTGAAGCTGGTGTGGGCTTGGCAGAGCAGGGTGTGGGAGCAGGGGTAACCCCGAACTGTGCTCCAGTGCCAGTTCTGCACAGAGTGCCACGAGCCCTTCCTGGTGTCCCATCTCTGGGAGGCAGCTGTGCTCCCACCTCACCCAGCCACCTCTGCAGGTGTTAGAGGTGACACCCCAAGTACAGGGAGCCACAGGCCAGGTGGAAAAGCCTGTGGGAGGGCTGGAGAAGCCATGTCCAGTGTCCAGACTGTGGGACAGCCCAATGCACTGGTGGGTGGGTCAGCACTGGTGCTGGTTTCACCTTTGCTTTGCCTGTGCAAGCTGTACCTGTGTCTGTCCCCAGGTGCTCTGTCTGGCTGTGGCTGTGGGTCACGTGAAGATGACAGAGGATGAGCTCGTCTACAACATCCACCTGGCCATCAACTTCCTGGTGTCCCTGCTGAAGAAGAACTGGCAGAATGTGCGAGCTCTGTACATCAAGAGCACCATGGGGAAACCCCAGCGCCTCTACTAAGGGGGGGCAGCAATAAACTCTGCAGACACCCACAGCTGTGTGTGGTTCTGTTCCTCCAGACCCCCTTGGGGAGGGTTTGCCAAAAAACTGCTCACTCCTCCTAGTGAGGAAGGCCTGAGATGCTCTGTTAGTAGAGATATGAATTCCAAGTGGGAGATTGGAGCTTTTTTGAGGAAAGGGGCTTCATCCCTGCTGCAGAGAGGGAGGGACAAGGACTCTGCTCTCCCCCAGAGCAGAAATGTCCCAGCAGGTGCAGGTTCAGTGGTTGGGCTGTGGCCTCCAGATCTCCTTGTGCCCACAGAGAGGATCCTTACCTGGTGCAGAGCTCACCTGAGTCCTGCTGCAAAGCCCAGCCGTGCTCTGGGAGATTGGTGAGGGGCAGCAGAAGCCTTGAAATGCAGGTGCCCCTCACCAGCCCACACCTGCCCAGGTGCAGCTCCTGAGGACTTGGGCATAGTCCCAAAGTCCAGGGATGCTGAAGTACAGAACTGCAGCCCTGCAAGGGCTTGGGGCTGAGGTGGAGGGTGTTTTCCATCCCCTCTTCCCTCTGAGCCAGTCTGTCTAACTCCATGTTCTGGGCTAAAAACGAAATTTGTTGCATCTAATTAATGTGCATAAATAAATTCATTGTGCAGTGACTGGAGAGTTCAGGGAAGTGCAGGGTTTTTAAGCTGCTGGGGGGGGGAAGAAAATACTTTGCGCCCTGGAAAAGCTTGTCAGCATCCGAGGGAACAAAACAATGAAAATAGCTCTGGATCCTGCTGTTAGAAACCTTTAAAATAAGCATCAGAGCCAATTTTTGAAAGATCAACACAACACCAAGAAATTCCATTTAATAATTAAAAAAAGACAATACAAAATGCAAACATTTCTTTTTACAAAGTTCAAATAACAATTTTTTTTTCTTTTAATCAAGTGCAAATAACTTCATGAACTACATCTTGCTCATCACTTTAATCGTTTCTGCTGGAGATGGCAAGTCCTGGCCCGCTGCAAAAGGCAGATATAAATATTCCAACATGAAAAAAAAAAAAAACCAAACCAAAACCCCAACAACCCTAATTTCTCTTGACGGCTTCAAAACCTTGATCCCCGAGGTGGCTGATGTGGCTTTCAGCCTTTCAAACCCATTCTGAGTGGGGGTGGGTTGGGAGTTGGGCTGGGCTGCTGTGGGGTGAGTGGCTCCAGGGGCCCCATGGAATTTTTAGGGCTTTTTTGAGCTCTTTGGTGACAGGAGAAGGGGGAAGCACCAGGTGCCTTTGGCTGTGCACAGGAGGATGTGCTGCTCACCTCTTCCTTCCACAACTTTAGGGAAGCAGAGGTGGCTGGTGTGGTGACAAGGGTGACAGCCAGGGCACCCCACAAAGGCAGCTGGACAGTAACCTGACATTGAATCAGCCAGAGTTAATCAAAGTTAATGAACTCTGCTGGGCATGAGGGGCACCACAGCAGGGTTGGTCATTCCTGGGCTGTTTTATTTTTGCTGGTTTTTTTTTTCCTTCTAAATATGAAGGATCCTTTCAAAGGTCACTGGCCCGTGCCACTGTCCCAGAGCCACAAAACCCCTCCAGATCCCTACAGCAGCTTTTGTGCATTAAAGCAGCTGCTTTCAGACAGCGACCAAGTGACAAACAGCTCAGCCCACAGATGTGGAGCTTCCAAACAGGCTGGGAGCCGGCGGCAGGAGGGGAAAATCCACAGCTGGGATGAATCAGGACAGACTTTTCCAACTGACGCATCTTGGGGACAAACCTCAGCCCCTGTGCCAGTGCTCAGCCCGCCCGCAGCCCCTCACAGAGCCTGGGAGAGGCTCTTGGGCTGCTGGAGCAGTGTGGATCGAGGAGGGAAAACAGGGGCAAGCAGCTGCTTCCCCCAGATGCAGGAAAGATGGACCCAGTGGGACATGCAGAGCAATAAATAATTGCTTTGTTAAAAGCAGGGCTGGGCTCAGGTGTGGGCAAAGGGACAGTGAGGGACAAGTGGGGACAGGGATGGGAAGGGACCTGCCACTGGCAGAGCTATAGGCAAGGTGATCATGCTTAGTCCTGGCAGCTCCAGGTCTTTGAGAGGGTGAAGATGGGGATGAAGGTGTGGGGAGGATGAGAGCTGAGAACTGGTGGCAGGGGGCTGGAAAAGTAGGGAGGCTTGGGGAGGAAGAGGAGGGATGAGTGGTGGCAGCAGTTGCCTGTCCCTGGGAGTCCTGTCTGTCCACATGAAGATGCTGGGGAGACAAACCCACCAGTGGTGTCCACCTGATAATTGTCCCCAGCTGAGCCTGTCTGGGGGGAGGCAGAGGGCAGTGAAACAGGGGGTGGCAGGATGGGTCTTCCCCAGGATCTGCACCTCACTCCCTGGGGAGGGGCTCCCACAGCATCCCTGCAGGGTGAGAACACGCAGAGGCATGGGGCCAAAAATGCCTGGTGGCACTGAGAAGCACAAAAACCTCCCCAGCTCTGTGGGGGTGGCTCTGCCCAGGGGGATTGCTGTAGCAGGGGGGAGATTTCAGGGCTCCCTCTTCTCCCAGCCTCAGCAGCTGTTGGCTCATCCCCGAGCCCCTGCAGGGAACCAAATCAGTTTGCAACAAGCAGGTGACAGGGCCAAGTTTTGACCCCCCTCGCAACGAGGCTTGAACAACGCCCGAACTGTGGCGGATCAGTCCCAAAGGACCAACTCCATCCCCCAGGGACGGACCAAGACACCTCCAACTCCCTGCACGAACTCACCCCATTGCGCCGAGCAGGAGAGGCACCATCTCCCCCCAGACAGGGACTTTTACCGGGGGCAAACGTGGCAGAAAAGGCCTGAAGATGCCATCGCGCTGGTCAGCACAGCCCAGGGCCCGGCTTGCTCTGGGTGGGTGGTTTTTGTTTTCTTGCAAACACACATTCTCATTTCTCAGGCAGTTATAAATATTGTCGTTTCTAGTAGAAAAAAAAACAACTTCCCTCTAAATAATATAAGGAAGACTCAAATGATTGCACTTAATACATATGAAAAAGGTAGAAAGGAGGATATCCTAGTGCACAAACATTAACTCCTGCTCTTCTCAAAGCTTGCTTTTCCGAGTTACTCTTTGGCAGAGCTTGTAACAAAGTCTGGTTTCTTGGCACAAGTGTCTGGGGTGGGGAGGGGGGGAAGAAAAAAAAAAAAATCGAACCCGGCTGAAAGTCCTTCTCCTTTGCTCCCTGTTTTCTCCCGTGCAGCCAGACATTGTTCTCCGGGAACGTGGCTTGGCTGCGCTTCCCTCCCAGCACCAGCACGGCTCTCCAGCGGGACAGAGCCACCACGGTGCCGCGCTGGTGGGCTTTGCCATCTCTCCTTTGCATTTCCTTTTCAATCAAGTCGGCTTTGTCAGTCCTCTTCCCCCCCGACCTCTGCAAAGCGGCGCCGGTAGCCGGGCCCGGCGCTGCGGTGGACACGGCGTCACCTCCTGCTCCTCTGCGAGGGCTCCGCGGGGCCGCAGCCGGCGCCAGCCCCGGGGGCTGCGAAGACAAGGACCCCCCACACCGTCCTGGGCTGCTGGTGGCACCCGGGAACGGGGACAGACCTGGCGTAAAGGACACCAAAGGGAGGACAGAGGACAGCGAAAGGACCGGTACTTCAGTTTCCTAAAACCTTCGAAGAAGCTGCTTCGGAAGAGGGGAGCGGCTTCAGCGCCGCTGGATGAGACCAGAGAGTGCCCCCGGCGGGGAGCGCGGCTCTGCAGGGAGCGGCAGGGAAATCGTGGGGGGACGTCTGCGGGGCGAGCAGTGGTGATCCTGCCGGAGCCAGGCGGAGGAAGGAAAAATCAGAAAGGAGAAGGAAGGGAGAAGAGGGTTTCCTTGGCTGTGGGGCGGCCCGGGGCGGCGGGGGCGCGGGGGGCTATTTGTAAGGCCGGAGGAAGCTGGAGACTTTGGAGCGCAGGAGTTTGATGAAGGAGCGGGGCAGCATCTCCTTGTGCTTCTCCGTGTACTTGAAGTAGTTCTGGGGATGCGCCAGCACGTCGAAGAAAGCTTTGATGAGCTTCTTGTCCTGCAGGGAAGCCGAGCCAGAGGGAGGTTCAGCATCTCCCCTGTGCTCCCCTGAACTGAAGCCCCGAGTGCAAGGAGAGCCGAGGCACCCCTGAAAGGAAGGATGCTCCTGCATCCCCCACAGCCCTGGGTAACACAGACCTGGGGGCACACGCTCACCTTGAGGATCTCCTGGTGGTTCTCGGAGGCGTAGAGCCTTCCATCCCGCACGATGTCCTCCACCAGCTGCTCGTAGTCCTCTGCCAAAAAACACAGTTAGGACATGAGCTGCCACTTGTCCCCAAATCTCTGGTCCCCGTCCTTCAGTCCACTCGCCCCAAACACATAGGAGGTGTGAACTGGGGGTGACCTGGGTCCCAAACTGGGATGAGGGGATCAGCATGCTGGGATGGTGTGTCCCTGTGCCCCGTGCTCACCATCGTAGGTGACATAGGGGATCTGGAAGCCCCTGGCACTGTTGGCTTCACTGGTTTTGAAGTTGATCCAGAGCTTGCGGGAGCGGGCGGTGAAGGCGATGGGCCTCTCATAGGTCTGGCACGTCTCGTAGGTGGTGATGGAGGATGGGGAGGCTGCAGGGAATAGCAAGGGGGCACGGGACGCTGGTTGCTCATCAGCAGAGACTGGGTCAAGGGTGGCACCAGGGATGGGAATTGTCTGTGCTGGGCAAGGCTGAGCCCCCCCCAACTCTCATGTCACATACCAGGGATGTTGTTATTCCTTCCTTGCTCTGGAAAGCACCAAATGGGGCTTTTTACCCCCAAAATGAATGCTGAGGCCCAGCTGTGCAGCCCAGCCCATGCACAATCCCCTGAGATCCAGCAAAGACACCCGGATGAGAGGGTGATGCTCATCTCTCCACTCACACTATTCCCAAAATTCCCCTCCTGCTGCCCGGGGATGTGACTTTCTCCCTTTGCACCAGGCAGCTCTGCTCCCCAAACCAGAACCCCAAACCCCAGCCTTTTTGTCCCCAGCTCCTCCCCTGAGCACCGCGGCCCGCTCGGTTACCTACAGTTTTTCCGCATGACCAAGACGTCGCCGCACTCGTCCTCGGAGGGGAGGAAGATCTCGGGCACCACGATGAGGATCTTGCGCTTGGGCGGGGGGTTGATGTTCCAGGTGCACTCGATGTTGGCAGGGTAATTCCCCGGGTAGTTGGGGGACTCAATGTAGCCCGTGTACTCACCCAGCTCCCCTCCACACTGCCGGTCTGCAAGGCAGGGACACCGGTTCAGCTGGGAACCAGCAGCGTGGGGGCACTGGGGGGGAGGGTTCCACTGGGGGTGGTTTACTGGGGATGGGCAAGAGGGGCAGTGTCCCATCAGGCAACCTCCCATGCCTGCCTGCATGCACAAAGCACTGAAATGACCCCACGCTCTACTCTACAAGATTTTAAAAGACTTTTGAGGAAGCAGCCCCTGCCTGTCCCCTCCTTGGTTGCCCCCCAGCTCGCCTACTTTTGCACTGGGACACGGAGGTGGAGCCGTCAAAGTCGGTGGTGGTGTTGCCAGGGCAGGAGATGCAGTAATTCTGCCGGAAGTCGGGCTGGTAGGTGCCCACGGCGCAGCGGATGCAGCGATGGACGCTCGTGTTGTAGTAGTGCCCAGGGGAGCACTGCACTGGGGGGGTCAGGGAGCACAGGGGGCTGTGTCAGCTGCTGGCACAGCCCTGATGGGTGGCCCCTTCCTGGGGACAGGCTCTGACCTACCTTTGGTGTCGCAGTCCTGGAAGGACAGGGCTCCCTCGTGACGGGTGGTCAGCCCCCCGCCGCAGGGGAAGCAGAGCGCCCGGCCCACCTCGGGCTGGTAGGACCCACGGGGACAGGGCTGGCAGGGCTTGAAGCCATCAGCAGAGTGCTGGCCAGGGGGACACTGACCTGCAGGCACAGGCATTGTTCAGTCCTGGCACTCCACATGCCCAGGTCTCTCCTGCCCCACACCCAGATCCTCTTCCCCCTCAGCCTTGGCAGCACCAGTATATCCAGAGCAAGTACTGCCCTTCCCAGGGTCTCCTCTAAATGATAAACACCCAAACCAGCAACTTCTGTGGGCCCTGGGGATGCTCAATGCTTTCCTGTCTGCTAGCTAATGGCTAAGGTTGCAGCCCTGGACATCCCCTGAGTGCACCTCGAGCCCCACCCCTGTGCCCTCCTTACCGGTGCAGCCGGTGATGTTGGTGGCTCCTATGGGCCCGAAGGTGTCGCCGCGGGGACACAGGTCACAGGAGAGCTGCCCCTCCTTCTCCTGGTAGGTGCCGGGGGGGCAGGGCACGCACTGCTCCGTCTGCCCGTGGTAATAGGTTCCCTGCGAGCAGCTGACTGAGAGCCGGGGGGGGCGTCGGTGATGCTGTGGGGGCTGTCACCGCCGGGTCCCCTCGTCACCCCGCCACGCTCCTTACCACACTTGCTGGCCAGGCGCTGCTGGCCCGGCCCACAGCTCTCCTGCCGCTCCGGGGCCACACTCAGCTTCCGGGCCACCTCGTACTCCATCCCCGCGAAGCGCAGCAGGAACCGCTCCTGGTTGATGGATTTCTTCAGGGCTTTAATTGCCGACTTCAGCTTCTTCTCCACTCTCTGTCGCAGGCAGTGCAGGTTGCAGCTGGCTGGGCGGGGCAGAGGGGAATGGGCGTGCAGGGGGAAACATGGATGCAGTAAGAAGGGAGGGATGGACAGGGAAGACCAGAAAGATTAAAACCATCCCTCAAATGCTCAGTTGCAAGTGCTACCCAGCACATCCTAATCCAGTGCAAGATGAGAGAACTCGTTTGTCTCTCCTTGCTGCACGGGGATAGTATCGTGTCCCTGGTCCCACCACCTGTGCCTGCACCCAGAAAGGGCCAGGCCAGTGCTGTGCCCACCTGTGATCTCCTCGGGCTTGATCTCAGCCTCAAACTCCAGCGTGATGCGTGTCACCTCTTTGCTGGGGGAATTGCGAGCCCGGCGCCCCTTCCCCTTCTTGGACGAGTCACACTTGAGGTTGACGAAGGTGACCTGGCAGTCAGAGCACGGTGCCGAGCCACCTGGGCGAGGGGGACAGGTCAGCACCCCCTCCCTGCTGGGGGACAGGCACCCCACCTCCCCCACCACCACACCTCACCTTGTGTCCCAGCCTTCCCAGCCTCCTCCTGCTTGCCCTTGGTCCGTGGGTGCAGGTGGCACTTGGCATCCTTGATCTTGAAGGAGGCCTTCTGCTTGACCGGCGCAGCCACAGTCTCTGAAAGAACAGGTGGGTGCTCAGTAACCTGGCATGGCCCAGCCATGCTGGTGGCAGGGTGGGCACCCCGGGAGCCCCCTTACCGAGGCACTGCTGGCTGCTGTTGGTGGGTCTGTGCTGGCTGCCCTGCCGCAGGACGGGGGTCCCACAGCTCACTGTGTAGCTGTTGTCGGACTCTGTGAGGGAGGAAGGGGAGTTGGCTCTGCCAGGGTGATGCAGGGAGACATGGCTGTGCCATGGGGGGATGATGCCCAGCACCCTGCCATAGAGATCCTGCACCAGGGACCTGTCCCATGGATCTACACCCAACAATGGGCCCTCCTGAGCAACAACCTCCCTCCCTCCCTCCCTCAGCCACTGCACTCTGGCTGTGCAGCCACTTCTCTCCCCACAGTTTGGGCCATGCAGGGAAATGGGGACTCCCCAGCTCATGCTGGTGGTGGCACTGGCACCAGTACCTGGCAGAAATCGGGCCTTGGAGGTGCAGGAAAGGGCACAGCTGTCCTTCTTGCCCATCTTGTTGCAGGTGAGGGTGGCCCGTGGTGGCACCGAACCTGGCAGGCACTTCACCAGCTCCAAGGGACACGCACCAGCTGGTGATGACAATCAGGGATGCCCATGGCTGGTACAGCCCAGAGACCCACGAGGGATCCCTGCACCCTCCAGCTCATGGGGGGATTCAACAGGGAGGAGAAGGTGCCAGAGCCCAGCACAGGGAGCCCAGCTTGGCATCCCAAAGCCCCCAGCTCCTCCAGCAGCCGTGCTGGCTCCAGGCCTGACGTACCCACACAGTCCTTCTTGTTCCAGTGCAGCTTGCAGCCAGCAGGACAGGTGCACTGGTAGCTGCCAGGGGTGTTGATGCAGCCGAATTTGCAGCCACCACGGTTGATGCTGCACTCATCGATGTCTGGGGGAGAAAGGAAGAGGCCGTGGGTGAGGGGCAGTGGGTGAGGGGCAGTGGGTGAGGGGCAGTGGGACCCCCGGGCTCACTTGAATCACTGCATTGTCTCAGGGCTGGGATTCTGGACAGATGAATCCATGCCCAGCTGGGACAGGGGATCTGCACCACAGGGCATTTCCAGCAGTGCCACCTCCCCACAGCTGTGCCAGTTATGGGGATATCCCCTTATGGGGATAAGGGACACCCCGACTCCTGGTGTTCCCAAAGGCTAGACAGGGATGGATGCCCAGCCTAGCAGGGATGGATGTAGCCAAGAGGGGCTGGGGGTGCAGCAGACGGAGCCGACATAGAAGCACTTAGGAACTGAACTCAAAAGGCTCAGCAGCCCTGGTCCCTCTCCTCAGCAGGGACCCTCTGCCCCGGCCTGAAATGATCCTTCAGGTCAGGGATGGAGCTGCCCCTGTCACAACCCTCCCTGCCCAGCTCCCCCTCACTGGGGGCATCGCTGGGAGTCATCAATCCCTTTACTGCAGGGCCACCCCGAGACAGTCCCGGGGGCTGTGCTGGCTCACGCTGACTGTGCAGTTCAGAAATATGAGGAGGGTGGCTGACCCTCGCCAGCCGGGCAGCACTGGAGCACCCGGGTTCGTCATCCCGGGCCGCCGGCACCGCTGCCACGACACGCTCCGGCAGCCCCTGCAAAGCATGTTTCATCTGCCTCCCCGCTTCCCGGGAGCAGCACGCCCCCGCCCTTGGGAGCTATCTGCTTTGTGAAATTTAAATCAAACCCTTTTGATGTTCCCCTTCCCACCCCGTCACAGCTCCCTGCCAAAAACGCCGGGGATTTCTCCCTCTCTCCCGCTGCAGACAAGTCGCAAATTGTTCCTGTCGCTCTGTTTGAAGTTGCAGACACCAGCGAGTCTGGCTGCGAGCCCCCTCCCTGCCTGGCCTCAGCCCGGGGTTTGCGTGGAACCGACGTTCCCTGTGGGCCCTTGGGGTGGGCAGTGTCCGCAGGGGTCTCGGGGCTGCCCCACCCTGTGCCCCTCCTTGGGACCCGAGCCCGGCGGGGTGACAGACAGGCTGCCAGCACCCGGCTGGCCCTACCTCCGCAGTGAGTGAGCCCGTAGAGCGTGTAGCCCTTGTGGCAGAGGCACTGGAAGCTGCCGGGGGTGTTGATGCAGAGGTGGTCGCAGGTCCGGTCGAAGGAGCACTCGTCGATGTCTGGAGGAAGGGCAAGGGGAGGAGGTGAGGGCTGGCACGGCAGAGGGGCCATCCCGGGCACGGGGACTGTCCCCTTCCTGCTCCAGCTGCTCTCACAAGCTGGGGGCTGCTCTGGGACGCTGTGGGACCCTGCACCAGCATCCTCCAAGGGTCCACGACCAGATTGCTCTGGGCATTCCAGACCAGGATGCTCCGGGGATCCCACACCAGAATGCTCCAGAACCCTGTGCTTCCTCCCTCCCTCCCTCCAAGCTCCTCCTCACCCACCGCACCAGCACCCCCCTGCCTACAGCTCCTACAGCTCCTCTGCACCTCAAACGGGCCAAACAGGGCCAGCACCCTGTCCCTGGCATGGGAAGGCTGCAAGAGCCCCCGGCTGCTGCCCGTGCAGGGCAGGGAGGGATCAGGAGGATGCCGTGATCAGGAGGATGCCAGGGAGGGATCAGGAATGCTGTGCGGGCAGGTCCTGCCTCGGGGATGGTGCCAGCAATGTCTGCTCGGCCCCGCGGGCACCTCGCTGAGGCAGGGAGGCCCCGGTTGGGAGGTGAACCCAACCTGGTGGGCTGGAGCATCATTTCATTGGCTTCATTAAGTTAATTGCTGCGCTCACGTCAAACTCCCAGAGTACAGAATCTGGACGGAGATGAAAGCAGTGGCAGCCCCGGAGCCTGCCAGCCCCCTCCTTCCCCGGCCGTGTGTTTCCAGGAGGCAACACTCAGGCTCACGCACACCTGCCGAGCTGACCTTGGCCACGGGCTGCGGGGGCAGCACAGTGACCTGCTGCGTTTATGGGAGATGCATAGAAAGATGTTGGGACAGGGAGAAAAAGGTGGAAGAAGCAGCACGGAGCAGCCAGCTCCCTCTGGAGTGAGCAGGAGGCATCCTCTCCCCATTCCTGCCCTGCAAGGAGTGGGAACCCTGGCATGTGCCTAATTGCTGGCTTTAACTCTGCAAGAGCCCACAAGTCCCCAGCTCTGAGACTGAAAGGCTAAGCCCCAGAGCAGAACCTAAATCCAACACTAATCCCCTGAAGGATGTATGCAGTCCACAGGAAAGCCAGAGGAATGAGCAACTGCAGCAGCAGCCGTGGGAGAGCGGGAGACATGGGAGTGCAGGGAGGGGCAGGGCAGGGGGCTTGGGCACTCACTGCCCCTTACCTTGGCAGTTCCTCTCGTTGATGAGCAGCTTGTAGCCCTTCTTGCAGCTGCACTCGAAGCTGCCCACGGTGTTCCTGCAGATGTGGTCACAGCCGCCGTTGTTGAGCCGGCACTCGTCAATGTCTGGTGGGGACAAGGGACACCCGTCATGCCCTGGCTGGGATGCTCAGCCAGGAGAGCCCAGAGCTCCCCTCTGGTTGCTGTCCCCACCATGAGCTGGCAAATGGAGGAGACCCTTTGGGCTCTGATGGTCACCAGGGGAATGTGGCTGCTGCTTTTCTCTGTGTGCATCTGAGGAGCCAACGTGTGTCACTGGGCCAGGTCAGGACTCTGGGGCTCAGCTCTCCTTGAGAGCACCAGATCAGAGTTTGCAGAGCAACAGGTTTGGGCTGGGGACTGCTTTGGGGGCCCAGGAGCAGCAGGAAGAGAGAAAAAAACAGAGGGAAACCCCCTCCTTCAAAGACAGCCACTTGACAAAATAACTGCTTTTCAGCCCGTGCCTCTCTGCTTGCCATCTCCTTCCTGCCATTAACAAAGCTAAAAAGGATGCTGCACAGTAACTGCAAAGAGCCCCACACACACAGAAAGGGGCTGGAATGTGGGGTTTTTGATTGTTTTTCTTGTTTTTCCACTAATCACAAAATTTACTGCTAGGAAACGACCAGTGAGAAGGAAGGAGACCAAGAGGAAGCAGTGGCCTGCCCTGTCCTCCATCCCCCAGTGCTGGGACAGCAGCTCTGCCTCACTGGGGCTCAGGCTTTCTTTTTATGACTGCAAGGGAGCGAGCTGTAAACCTGCCTGCAGCCATAATAAAACCCCAGACACAGGGGATGTGGCTCCGGGTTATTGCACGTCGCTGGAAACTGCAGAATTGGAGAGGGGTGGATGCTCTGATAAAATACCAGGGGCAGGGGGTTCTGGAAGCAGTCAACAGGTAGACAGGCAGCCAGCAGCAGGACAGGCTTTCCTTTCAGCTGGGGTCAGGTTCTGAGAGCTGTCAAAAGACACAATGCAGGCACTGGCCTGCCCTGAGGGGAGCAAGGTTGGGGTGCAGGGAAGCAGCCTGGAGTGCCCTGCCCAGCAGGGAAAGCAGCCTGGTGTGTCTTGCCTGGAAGGGAAAGCAGCCTGGAGTGTCCTGCCTGGCAGGGAAAGCAGCCTGGAGTGCCCTGCCTAGCAGGGACAGGTGGTTGGGAATGTTGGGGGGATGTGCAGCACCTCGGGGTGTTCTCCCCCATGTGGGACATGGTGCTCAGACCTGGCTGGGCAGTGTCCCCAGAGGGACTTGTGCATCTCACACTCCCAGAGCAGGTGTGGATTCCCTGCACATCCAGCCCTTCCCCTGGGGCTGCTGAGGCAATGGCGTGGAGTGAGATGGGACAGGACTCTCTATCCCCACAAGGGCCATGTCACTGCCTCCAACTTGACCTGACCCCTTCTTCCTCCTCCCCACAGGCTTCCCAGGGGAGTGGGGCCAGGCATGGTGCCTGCAGCAAGGCATCCCAGTCCCTGTGCAGGGGGGTGATGCCTGTCCCCACCCCATGGATGCAAACACCGAGCCAGTGAGCATTGTGGGCAATGTCGAGCTGAGCTAAATCTGAGCTTTTTCTGAGGACACAATGGGGGTCTGAGGCAGCCAGGGGTGAGCAGTGAGCACCCCAGCCCCACTCACACCCACCTACCTTTGCATGTCTTCCTGTCGGGCTGGAGCATGAAGCCCATGGGGCAGCTGCAGTGGACGCCGGTGGCCGCGTCGTGACACTTGCTGTCACAGCCCCCATTGTTCACAGCACACGTCTCTGCAAGGGAAGGGGAGAGAAATTCTGGGGTGAGGGACCGGTGTTCAAAAGGCTGGAGGAGTCACACCACCCAGATGTCCCCCATGCCACAACCTGGGAGTGGCAGCGGGTACAGACCTCCCTGCAGAGCCCATGGAAACCACCCTTGGCTCTCACACAACAGCACCAAGGCCACAGAGCTGTGAAATAATGAACACATGGGGGCTGCTGTCCCCACCAACAGGGCCTCATGGAGGCCACCTTCAGCTCCTCCAAAGAGGAGGAATTCAATTTCCCAGAGACAAAGTCACAGCGTTTGTGCAAACGCAGCCAGAGACAGGTCAGGGCAGGAGTGCCCAGGCTGTGGCTCCCAGGGATGTGGGGCACAGCCCCAGTCCCCCAGTGGGGTGGCAGGGGGGTCCTGTCCCCCTTGCTGTCACCGAGCTACCGAGCCACAAAGTCACGGGTAACCCTGTGCCATCAGTCCCTGATTGTCACCCACTGCTCAGGCACGGCGGCTGGTCCAGTGTCTCAGGCTAATTTGGGAGACACATCACATAATTAAAACACACACTCAGAGGCAGGCAGCATCAGTGGAAAAAAAATCCAATTGAAAAAAAAAAAAAAGCTAATTATTTCAGTATTATCAAAGTCAGCTGTTGTTGGTAGGACTAGAAGGGACACTAATTTAAATGAAGCATTTTCAGCTTGACAGCTTCCCTGTGAGATCAATCCTCAAATTCAACCCTAACCACCAGAACAATGGTTTGAAGTGCATTAAGTTGTTCACAAAGGATAATAAAATATTCCTTTCAGAAGGCTGGTTGCTTGGATAAATGAGGCATTTGGGCTTCAAGGAACCCAAGATGAAAATGCCTTGAAGAAATTCCTTGGAAAGAGCAAATCCCAGGTTCTCCTGCTCTTTGCAAGCACCACATGGGGTGGGAATGACTGAACCATCCAACCATTTGCCGCAGGGCTCGGGAGCTGGGATCGCTCTGTGCTCGTCTTGCCACTGCTATTTTTATGATGTCCCATAATAAGAGAACAAAAGGGACCATTTTATGAAATTAATCGCCAGCACAATTACAAAACCTAACGGCAGGGGAAGGATTTCTGCAGATATTATTCCTCCAGCCAGGTCCTCGCGCTTCACGCGGCCCAGCCGTGCCAGGGCCATCCCCCTCCCTGCGGCGCCGGGCTGAGGGACACGGGGCGGGTGACACCGCGCCCAAGGGAAGGGAAACTTTCTGAAAGCCCAGTGAATCATTTGTTTAACGCCAGCCTTTGTTCCAGCAGCTGATGCAGAAGCAGTCTGGGGAGGATTGATTTAACAGGGTCACCACTGAGATGAGACAATTGGCTTGGTTCAGGTGCTGCTGCCAGCGGGATGGAGCTGGAGAAGCAGCTGCAGCAGGGAGAATGGAGCTCTCCAGAGAATGTGGTGCCCTGGGCATATTGTCACCGTGCTCACAGCCTCCTCCAGCACCACAGCAACCCTCCTGGCCCCTTTGCACCGTTGGGAATTTCAGCTGAGATCAAAGCCAGTCTCATCCACCATCCCAGCGCAGCTGCCCAGGGTGGGCATTGGGTATGAGCTCAGTTAGCACGGCCAGAGCACCACTGCAAACCCCTCTGTGAGTGGGGGGATCCTGTCCTGGGCCTGCAGAAAGCCTGGAGGGGGCTGCGGGGGTACCTGTGAGGCAGTGGAGGTTGGCGGCACAGGGCTGGGCTCCGGAATGGCCCCGGGGAGCAGCAATTGTTTGGCGAAGCTGGCAGCCCAGGGCTGCTCCCAGCCTGGAGTGACTCACCGGCCACACAGGGCTTTGGTGAGGCCTCCATGGCTCGGGCAGGGAGAGGACAAAGCTTCACGCACACACACACACACAGACACACACACACACAGAGACACACTCAGACTCTTTTGCACCCCTCTCCATCCCAGCTCTGGTCTCACTGCCTGACTGCTGTGCCATGGCACTCCTTGCCCTGCTCAGCACCCTCACTGCAGACACTCTGGCCTCACCTCCACCTTCTGAGAAGTGACAATCTCAGCAGGATATGATCCCATGAGCCAGAGGGGATAATTCCGCGGTAATTGGAGGGATTACAGCTGACTGGCTGGAGCGTGGTGATGGCGCAGATCTGGGGTCCCCCCCTTCTCCCACCTCTGTGTGAAAGGCTCTGCAGAGCCCTCCAAAGCTGCAGTCCACAGCTCCTGGATGTGCCAGGAGTTTGCCTGCGCTCAGCACACCCAGGAACAACATTCCACACCACAAACAAGTTGCTGCACCTTCTGCCTCAGTTTCCTTGGTGGCAGAGCAGAGGCGTCACCTCACCTTTGTGAAAGGCTTGGATGGCCCGCGGGGATGCAAAAAAATCCCTGGGGAGGTGCTCAGCCCTGTAAAGGGCCCTTGCAGCTCTGTCATTGCTGCAGCTCTGGGCTGAGAGCCACTGTGCATGACAAGGCCAAACCCTGGGACACCCTGAAGCTCCCAGAGGGGACCATCCTCGAGCAGGTGGCTCTAGGAAGGGGTAACTGGGAGTGCACAGCGCAGAGATGGGCACAAGCACCCCCCCTCCCCACCACGCAGCCGCTGGCAGCCCACTGTGAGCTCCTCCTGGGTGTGGGGGGAAACCACTGCCACCACTGGAAAGCAGATTGTCACCCCCAGCGGTGGGCTGGATCCACCAAAGCAGCGTGAGAGCCCCCATCTCATGCAAGCACAGCGAGGGGAGGGGTCCCTGCTCTGTCCCCCAGGCTGGCCTGGCAGGGTTTGGAAGCAGCAGCGGGGCAGGGTTAGTGAGACATGCGGTTAGCGCAGCAGCTCAGCCCCCGAGCCCTGGTATGATCTCGAGAGGAGAGACCATCTACGGTTAGACCCCTTTGTAGAGATAGAGAGAACAAAAATATTTACCATTAGAAAACGTCTCAAGGATAACGTGTTGCTGGAAGTGTCTCTCCCCTGTTTAACATTATAAAAAAGTGATTTAGAAACAGTGTCCAGCAGGGAACTCGGTTGGTGTCACACATCAATGGGTTCAACTCTGCTGCCTTTCCAGCCTGGTGCAAATTGCCCCTTTGGGGGCTTTGTCTCTCCCACCTCCCAAGCAATCCATGTCCCTCAGCCTCTCCAAACCCCCTCCAGCTGTGCTGGGCTGGTTGGAGCCCCATGCGAGCGGGGGAAGCGAGTTATGAGGAGCGTTAGTGCAGTCTGTTAGTCTGGGGAACCAGGTCCTCGCCCTCGTTGGGAACAAAACCAGCACGTGCCAGGGCAGGCAGTGATCCCCGAGCGGAGCCACATGGACCCTGTGCAGCCACGGGCTTTGGGAAGGCAACCACATCCCGCCTGTGGCACTGGCACCCCTTGGATTAAGCAGCCAAGACAGCAGTGAGCCCAAACCCTGGGTGTGTTTGGGCTGCTCAGCCTCTCCTGTGGGTCAGTGCCCCCCAGCTCTGGGTCCAGAGCTCCCGGCACCGCTCCCAGCACCACGAGGCTGGGGAGCATCAGCGGTGCTGCCGCAAACCGCCTGGGTGTGGGTCAGGAAATCAGCCATAAAACTTGAGCTGGGCTTAGTTTCCTTCTCCATCTAATCGTATTTCTTCCCCATGCACCCTCTCCCGTTCCACCAGTGCTTGCCACAAGTGGGGAGCCAGCAACAGCCTTGCTGCACCCCAGATATAGTGGGAGGGAGCTGCAATGATGCCCTGGCTGGTAAATCTTCCTGCAAAGCCAAAATCTGCATCAACTGTGACAGCCGTTTTCGCATCTCCCCGAGAGCACTGCACCCTTGGCTGCTGGAGGGCTGTTTTATGTGCTTTTTTTCATCCTTTTTTTTTTTTTAAAAGGCTGCTTTTGGAGCATAAATATAAATATATAAGGTCATCGGCCTCCCCTCCCGGCTCCCCCTCCCCCTCGCGCCTGCAGACATGTTGGGAGCCATTAGCGATGGCCCCTGTGCTCAGAGGCATGTTCCTCATTATCTGCATTTTTAAAAGCAGCAATAAAAAGCAGAAAAATGAAAAACACCGGCCGTGGCCTAATGAAACTGTCACTCAGAGGGGCTGATCGTGCTTCCTGCCGCGTGGTGTGATCTGAAGGGAACCTGGACCAGGGGCCTGTCCCGGCAGCCCATCAAACACACCGCGTACAATTTCAAAGCCCATGGCCCGGGGAACGACTTTGCGTTTCCCCTCACTGGAAACTTTATTCCCCTTGAAATGATGAAATATTTTGGAGGAAATGGGGAAGGGGCGGTGAAGGGGGCAGCGTGGATGGGGGAGGGCTGTTTGCTGTGCCCGAGCCATAAAACAAGAAAGGGTGGTTATAAATATCTGAGCAGGTACCTCGGCTGTAAATCTGCCAGCCGGGCATCCCCGTGGGGCAGCTGCTGGCTCACAGTGGCTGGAGCACAATCCTGTGGTGTTCCCACAGTGGGACTGGGGATCAGGAATCCCCCAGGGAATGCAGGAGCTGAGCAGGCCCCTTCCTGTGAGAGGGGATTGCAGAGCCCAAAGGGATGAGACAGGCATGATGGTGGGCTTTGGGCTGGTGCTGCTCCTAAAATTCTCTAGTGCAGTGTTTGATTTCCCCTGGAAAGGCAGACAAGGGGAGAGCTCACAGCAGTGTGCTGGCTCTGGTGGGAGATGCCTCCCCACCAGGTACAATGCAGGGCATGGGGATAAAGAGGAAGACTTTGGCCAAGGACAAAAGGATGAGTGATTTTGGAAACCCCCAAATCCCACCCTCACATCTGTGGTATCCAGGGTCTGAGTGCAGAGACACCCCCCCAGCAAAGAGACTCTGAAGCATCCCCCAAATCACGAGATGCTTTGGAGAGCTGCTCTCTCACCCCCCACAGCCAACAGGTCAGGGGGATCCTTGGTCCCAAACTGGCCCAAGTCATACGCCACGTGCAGGGCCCTCCATCCAGGAGGAAGCCACCAGCTGACACACCCAGGGTCCCGAGGTCCCCGTTGGAGGAGAGCTCCCCACCCAGGCACAGCAACAAACCCCTGGGAGAGTCCTCAGAGGCAGAACAGGACGCAATGGCTGTGGGAGCAATTACGAGGACGGCGGGGACCAGGGGCTGTGAGTGCCTGCCAGCAGCCAGGAGGGATTGGGATCCATCCTGGGAGCGGGCTGGGGACAGCAGTGACATTAAGGCAGCAATGAGCTGATGGGCAGGAGGGCTTTGCTGGGGGCTCAGCCCCAAAAAAACCCCCAAGCTGGCAGGGAGCAGCCAGGGGCTCAGGGGGGATCCTCTGCCCTGAGGACCGAGCCGTCTGTGGAAAGCATGGAGGGTTTTCTGTTCAGGCACAGCAGGGACATGGGGAGCCAAAACCTCTCTTGCTTTCAGTTCCTTTTTCTTTTTCATTTTGCAATAAGAACTCAAATGTCTCAAGCAATTGTGGACTTAATCACTCCCCAAATATAACATTTTTTAAATCAAAGCAGCTGTTAAACAGCACAAGCATATGAAACCAGTAAAACTTCTATCTCTGCTTGATGTTTTACAATTTGAAAACACACACAGGAAAAGGACAATTCTGGAGGTGGTTGAGTTGTCAGGTTGTTGGGGTTTTGGTTTTGCTTCTTTTTTTTTGCAAGACAATTGCTCCTGAGCCGAGGCCCCACAATACCAAGTTGGAACAGATTCCTGTGGGCAAACCTGCCCCCTCCACATCCCTCCTCAAAAGCTGCCAGTGACAGCGACAGTAACAATTCCTAATGTGGGGATATCCCCACCGCTCTCTCTTCAGCAGCACAGAGGCAGGCAGGGATCCCTGCCTGCACCCCAGCACAGCAACCTGTCCCCAGATGTTCTTTCAAGCGCCACCAAGATCACTTCTGCTCCCTGTGGCTGAGCAGAGACACATCCCTGCAGCCCCAGGTAGTGCAGCATCCCTCACACACCTGCTGAGCTTCCCTGGTCTCAGCAAAAGGAAATCGCCGCATGCCCAAGGCTTGGGAAAAACCCTTCACCAGGCCAAGGACACATCACCCAGGGAGGAGGATGAGCCATCCCACACCCCAACCCACGTGTGGGCAATGGCCTGACCTACCTATGCATGTCACCCCGTCCGAGTGCAGCAGGAATTTGACGTGGCAGCCACACTTGGGCCCCTGGTCGGTGTCGTCGCAGGTGTGCTGGCAGCCCCCGTTCCCGTAGTTGCAGGTCACTGTGGGAGCAAAGCACCAGTGTCACCATGGCCCCAGCTGCTCCTTCCTTGCCTGGTATCCACATGCAGTACATAAAGCTGGCCTGGAAACACCTCATCTGTACCCTCAGAGACTCCCCTCCTCCCTCCTTCCCTTCCTCTCTCCTTCCCTCACAGATAATTCCTAAAGCCCTTCACTTTCCCTGTGTGATCTTGGCAGATGCAAGCTTGTTCTGTGGTTTCTCATGTCTTCCCTCTGCATTTCTGCTAAATGCCACCAGTGGAGTCCGAGCAAAGGGGACTGGTGGGCTGGTTGACCCCGACCCTGAATCCAGTGCTGCAGTGGAAGGGTGAAACTTTCCTGAGCTCTGGAATGACACAGGAGCTTTTGGGAATCCCTGCCAGCCCTCCCCGGGGGGCAAGGTGTGTTCATTTAGTTTAGAGGGAAAGTAGGCTCATAGGAATTAAACCTTCATTTCATCAGCGATTTTACACGTTTGCTGCACGCAGCAAATGAGAAACAAAATAAAAATAATTGCATAAACACACACATATCTATTTAATAACCCTGGCACTGCCAGTGGGATGCTGGCAGGAGATCAGACAGGCTGAGAGCACCACAACCCCCAGGGAGAGGATTCCTGCGCT
Organism: Drymodes brunneopygia; assembly: GCA_013400955.1. Taxonomy (NCBI): domain Eukaryota; kingdom Metazoa; phylum Chordata; class Aves; order Passeriformes; family Petroicidae; genus Drymodes; species Drymodes brunneopygia. The sequence continues at coordinate 336,802 of VZTZ01006178.1, forward strand.
CCTCACATGCCGATTGCACTCTCCCTGTTCACCTCCCCTTTGGAAAGTGAAACACTGGGACAAGAACAGGGGATTATGAGCCTCTGGGACCCCCTTGAACTGCCCTTTCAGCCTGGTCATGTAATGACACAACATTCCAAGGCAAAGGGGGCTGCCAGAAGTATTGCCTGTAAGGGCAACAGTAAAGGCAGAGCTGAGCACGCTGAGCTTCAGGCTCAATAAACCAACTACTACCAGGGGGTCAGGGCTTTGCTGCAGGGGCAGGAGGTGCCTGTACCATGGGGACAGGGTTAGGGGGTCCCTGGGAGGCCGTGTCCCCAGCCCTGGAGTGCTCCTTACATTTGCAGTCACGCTGGTTCTTGGTGAGCTCAAAGCCAGGGCGGCACTCGCAGGCGATGCCCCCCTTGGGGGTCTCCCTGCAGATGTGGGCACAGCCATGGTTCTTGTTCATGCAGTTCATGCCTTCTAAAAGAGAAAAGGAAGCAAAGCAATGCTCCAAAAGCTGCTGGCACTGGTCAGCAGAGGCAGAAGGACGTCTGAGGTGGGACAGGATGGGGAGATGATGGCAACGAGGGGAAACCTTGTCAGGGAGGACCTTGTAGGGACAGGATAAGCCTGGCCAGTTCCTGGCATAGAGCTGCTTGGGAAGCCTCTAGAGGCTTGGGAAGGTGGACAGAACCACCAGCCTTCAACCTTTGATTCCCTCCCACCTTGGGCAAACTCCCACATCTCGAGGTGGCTTCAAACCCCATTGAGCTCAAGATCCAGCACCTGCATCCCTGTCCCCAGCAGGGACTACCCACTGTGGCACCAGGAGGAAGGAGCAGCCAGCTCATCCCTCTTGGACATGAAGGGATGGGGACACAAGAGATGCCACTGCAGCTGCTCAGCCATCCTGGGCAGGGCGAGATTCCTGGAGTGACCAACACAGCTGGGAAGGGGGAAGGAGGAAAGCAAAAACGCTCAGCTGGCTTTGCCAAGCAGCAGAGATAAAAATCAGCAGAGACGCAAAAATCTCTCATTTCCTCCTATTTTGGCTAAGAGATTGCTCCAGACGGCAACAATTTAGAGCTGATACCAAGACGAAGGGCTCGGTGCTGTGCAAGACCTGGCAGGGGGAGATGTGTCTCTTAAGGTGGTGTGAGGACCTCCAGGTTCTTCCATTTATCATTAAATTGCTCTGGGCACAGGATTAATGTCCCCTGTTCAGTATTGCAGTGCCTGGCCAAGGGGCCTGTGAGGGTTTTGCTGCAGGATATTTATCACCTCTCCCAACGTGCTTGTCACAGATTCACTTTCAAATCTGCCACACCAAGAACCCAGCAGCAGCACCTAAACCCAGGCCAGAGGTGACAGAGGATGGACCTGCCTGATAAATGGTGGAGAAGGGGCATGGAGCTGCTGAGCACTGACCTTCAGGGCGCTGGATGCAGGTGTGCTGGTTGTCACTGAGGAAGAAGCCCTCTCGGCAGAAGCACTCGTAGCTGCCCATCATGTTGACACAGGTCTGCTGGCACCCACCATTGCCCTCTGAGCACTCGTCCAGGTCTGCAAGGGAAGGTGGCAGGAGGTGAGCACAGCTCCAAGGTGATGGGGACTGGGTGGGACAGATCTGCTGGGCAATAACCTCCTGCTGCCTTACATCTGTGATCCCCAGCTGGAAGAACTGGGAATGCTTGTCAGTGCAGGGCATGAAAGCAAGGCACAGCAGGAGTGGGTGCAGGGATCATACAGCTTCTCTGACTGATGGCCTCATTTTACAGAAGGGAACACCAGACCACAGAGAAAGGGGTTTTCCTTGTCTCAGAAATCCCACAGCACCCAGGATCCTGGCTGCAGCCGGCCCCTGCTCCCAGCCCCTCGGAGCCTGTCGCCAGCTGGGGATGCCTGCACTTCATTAGGAGGAGCTGGGAAACCTTAGCCCAGAGCAGGGATAATTACTTGTAAGGAGACTCGCATCCCCTGCCCTGCCGCTCGGCTGCCCTCACACCTGTTTTGGTTTAACAAGCCAAGGCTGCGAGGGGCTGAGATGTGGCCCCGTGGCAGCAGCAATGCCCTCGCCCCAGGGGCTTGCTCCAGCCCGGCAAATCCTGCATTTAATGAAGAGTAACTGCCCATTGCTCTCTCTAGAGGCTTTCTGGGAACAGTGGTCCGAGCCGAACTCACCGGTGCCCTGAGGTGCCAGAGCAACCAGGATGTCAGGCTCGGGCAGAGACAAATCTGTGCCATGGCCGCCCCTTGCCCCCTCTGCCCGCGGTGCTGGGGCTGGTGACGGTGTCGGGCCGGGAAGCGAGGGGCCCCATGCCAAAGAAAACGTCCTGTGAACTCGAGCGTTGCAGAGCCGCAGCTGAGGGGAAAACTGAGCCCCGCCAGCATCGCCCACCGGAAACGCCGGAACAGCGGCTCAGCGACGGCACGCGCCAGGGGCTCCCAGGCCCCCCAGCACCGGCCCCCTCCCCAAACAGCACAGCACACACCACAACCTCTTGCTTTGGGGAAAAATGGATGGATGGATGGATGCCCAGGCAGTGTGGGTGCCTTGCACTGTGCCCCAACCCCTGGCAAGCCCTGAGGGGATGCTCAGAAATATCAAAGCAGGGCTGCAGCTCTAGCTGGAAATGGCCAGGCAGCAGAGCCCAGGAGAACCCCACAAACTTGCTGTCTCGGAAAGGAGGTGTTGAAAATACCCTCTCATGCACAGGGCAGTGAGGGCTGACACCCAGGCTGCAGCCAGGCACAAAGGGACGACCTCTGCGATGGCAGGAAGCTCGTGGCTTCCTCCGATGCTCATCCCAGCCAAGCTATGTCCTGCAGATGCCAATAACTCTTCTCAAATCCCCCTGCTTAGAACAAGGGCTTAATGTCTTGCAACTTCTCCTTCCAGCTCTGCTCAAAAATGAGGAGGCAGCCGTTCAAACCCGATGGCTGAAACGAGACTCCGCCGCTCTAATACCTGTTTTATTAAACGCAACAGAGATGGGCAGAAGCCAGCAGGGCCCGTGTCAGGATGGGGGCTTGAATTCCTGTCCTGGTTCAAAAGGTCGCCCAGGGTGGGCAATGGAGAGACTGATGGACTCTGGTGGGCACATACCCTGACCCCTCTCCAGCTCAGCTCCTGCCCATAGCACTGGCAAAGCCTAGGCACAACACGCTGCTTTGCTCTGCTTCTCTGTCTTTTGACTAAAAGGGGATGCAGGCAGGTCGGGCAAAGCACATCACGATCAGGGATGAGATGCTGGGATGAGCTAAGGAAGGGCTCAAGGTGGGAGCCAGCATGCTCCCCGCAGATCCCTGCTTGCCCGGCTGCTCCCCAGCCATCTCCATCCCCTCCCACCCAACTCTGTAAACACATGACGTCCAGCTTTCCTTTCTTCTCCTCGGGCTCATCCTCCCACGGGAGAGGAAGGCAGAGCCGCCCGCCCGCGCCTCCTCCCAGCTGTGTAAATCTCCCCCCTCCCCGAGGAGGCTGCAAAGATCCCGGTGATGGTGGTTAATGCAAAGCGTATGTGTCCATAATCCCTTCCCCCTCCTCCTCCTCCCAGTGATGAGCTCATTAATGACCCCTTTGCAGACACTAATTAGAAAATAGCATGAGCTCCAGGCGGAGGGGAGGCGGGCGGCTCCGTGCGCCGGAGCTCCCACCGCGGATGCCGCGGGAGGAAGCGGGTGACGGGTGCGGGCAGCTCGATGGGCCCCGGGGCTCTGACGGGAGCTTTGGCTCCGCCGCGGCCGGATGGAGTTTGGGGCGGTGGGAAGTGGCAGGGAGGATGCACGGCCGCTCCGTAGGCAGATGCCGGGTTTGTCTTGGCCCGGGGATTATTTATCCAGTCCCTTCGCTGGTTCCCATCCCCACCATATTTGCTATTAACTCATCTATTTTGGCAGGTGCAGGGCTGACCTCAAGCACGAGCAGAGTGAGCGGCAGGGCCCGGGTGAGCTGGCGCTGCCCTCGGCAGCAGCACAGAGCTGCCGGCCCGGCCACTTGCTGCAGCAGGATGGAGAGCCTGTGCCTCACCCCCAGCAACCCCAAACCCAACTCTCCCAGTTTTGCCTTACCCCAACCCTCCCAGTCTACGGATGGACCCACAGAGTGAGATTTTCTCCCAGCATGGAGCATCCTCCCTTGGCATCACCGCTGTGGAACAGGGAGCAATCCTGTCCCCAGCGAGCCATTGCAGCACAGGACACGCTTATAGCCAGGGAGTACCACCAGGCTCTACAGCAAGTCTGGGGATGTTGGGTTTTGGGAAGTGCCCAGCAAAGAAAGCCAGCGGGTTGGTCCCAAGGTGCTGGAGCAGCTGAGGAACGGCAAAGCACCGCTATCCCTCACCTAAGCAGTTGTGGCCATCGTGTGCCAGGCGGAAGCCGTCGTAGCAGGTGCAGCGGTAGTTGCCGGGGATGTTCACGCACTCGTGCACGCAGCCTGCGTTGTCTTCCCGCTCACACTCATCAACATCTGCGGAGAAGAAGGGCAGGAGAGCTGCAGGGCTGCCCCGGCTCCTGCCCCCATGGGTGCTGCTCCCCATCTCCAGTGTCTTTGCCACCCTGGGGTCTTTTGGTCTCTCTGACTATTCCAGCAGGTCCTCAGCTCCATTATCACCTGCAGCATCCCTCCAGACTCTACGAAAACATCCCCATTCTCTCCACTCTATATGCTGGATCCCCAGCTAACCCAGTGCCTTACAGCTTTAGCTTGGGGCAGAATGCTGGGAACCTCTTGGGATTTCCCAGGGTGCTGGCAGAGCAGCCCTGTCTCCATGGCAAAGCCCTGCAGTGCCTGGAGCGCTTTAATCCCTCTGCTATTTGTACTCAGCCCATCCTGACCCTGAACCTGCTTTGAGCAGAGATGGGAATTTTTCCCGTGCCCCAGTGTGGCTTTCCTGCTGCTGCTACTCCCAGGAGCCAATTTTCTTTCCAATCCCCACCCAGCTGTATCTATATATAGATATATGCCTATACCTATATCAATATCTATATTTACACCTATATCTACATCTATATGGATATTCACACCATCTATATCTCTATTTCTGTATCTTATTTTTAAGTTTCTTATGTTTTAGCTGCTAACGCAATTCTGCAGCCTCAGGGTCAGAAATCCTGCAGGAAAATAAGCCCAGTTTTGTTTAAAACAAGCCCCAAGTGACCCTTCATGGGCAGCCCCAACCATGCCAGGACAATGGCTGCCACCATCACCAGCAAGGACAGTCAGAGTCCCCTCTGGCCCCATGCACAATCAACAGCCCAGGAGTTTGGGGCAGAAAAGGGAATAAAAAGTTTACAATGGGCTGGGGTAAACAAGTGGTGTTTTTGCATGGGCCAATGCTGACAAGCCACCGCTGGCCTCTGACTGGCCAGGCTGTCACTTGTCAGCAGGGCTCTGGCTCCAGCAGTGGTGTGTCCCTACCTTTGCAGTGCTTCCCATCCCCGGTGTAGCCGGACTTGCAGATGCACTTGTAGGACTTGGGGGTGTTCTGGCAGATGGCATCGATGTGGCAGTTGTCGGTGCCCTCCACGCACTCGTCAACATCTGCAAGAGGAGAAGCAAGGGGAGCAATGGGGAGAGCCTGGGACCTCTACCCCCTGTCCCCATGGGAGCCACCGCCCCAGGGGATGGATCCCAGCAGTCTGTGGCTCCTCAACCAGCCCTGACACAACAGATGATGGGCTCTGGACATGGTGAATCACTGAGTCCATTCCCAAACAGCACAACCTGTGACCCCTCATGGACATGTCACCCTGGCCCTTTCATGTGTCTGATGAGAGGAAATGCTGCTCTGGCACTTCTAGTCCAGGCTGGAGCTAGCCCAGGCAGAGGTGAAAGTCTCTGTCTCCAATTAACTGTCTCCTGAACCAACCAGGCACCCAAAAAATTGTCATGGCTTTCTATTCTTAGGTGCCAAGGAATGTGCACGAATTAGCAGGGACCACACTAAACAAACCTGGCAGCCAGGAGTGAGAAGCAGGAGGGAGAACTGGGAAAAACATCAAGGATTCCTTGGGGACACAGACAAAATTTGCATTGTCCCCATTCCCTTTGCCCCTCAACCCCCTCCTCTGGATGCAGTGCCATGGTACCCAGGACATCACATCCAGAGCTCCACATGCTGGTGATGGCCTCAAGCAGCAATGCCCAAGGGCTTGCTGTGACAGGAGGCCGTGGGAGTGGAGGTTTTGATGGTATTTGGGAAGCCTTGAGCACATGGAGTGGAGGTTTGTGAGCAAAAGGCTGTTCAGCTGGCTCTCACTGCCTTCCGTGCTCTGGCAGTCAGGAAGATGTGGTGCCCTGAAGCAGGCACATCCCCTCCCTGACTGCCAATGCCGGAGATCAGGCTGCTGGAGGGCAGGCGGGGGCTGAGCATCACCCGCAGCCCCTCAGGTATGGGCAGGGCTCCCAGAGCAGCCCAAGCTCCAGCTCCACGTGGGGAGTATCAGCACTGCTCCTGGAGGGATTTGCCTCCACCTCCTCTCACGGGGATAGGAAGCTTTTCACTGGCGAAGGGGGACCTGAGAGTCCCTCCAGCCTCCCTGTAGCCCCGCAGGGAGGAGCGTGAGGCTTCAAAGCTCTCAGCTGCCTTTAAAAAACTGCTTTTCAGCAGCCTCTAGAACAGAAGTGCTCCAGGAGCTCCCCAGAGACCCAAAACATCCCTGCAAGCGGCGGGCGGGCAGGCAGCCCTGCAGCCCCGCGGGACAGGGGCCACGGCCGCGGGAACGCCAGCCCGAACCCTGTCCCGGCCACCCCGGCGGCTCTTTGCCGGGAGATGTGAGTCACCCGGCCGGGAGGAGGAGAGCTTTGTCTCTGCACCAGGGAGGCGGCACGTGCCTGCGCATTGTATAAATATTTACAGCCCGCATTCATATTTGTTATTTGACATTAGCCATGGCCCGCGGCCACCACGGCCTCCCTTGGGCCATTAATCACCGGCTGGAGGCTGACCCACCACGGTGGGGACGATGGAGGGATTGCACAGGGACCAGGGCCCTGCTCCTGGCCGGCACCTACAGCAGCCATGGCACTGGTCACAGTGTCACGGGTTGTGGCCACCCCAGTGCCCAGTGTCATCCCCTGCCCGTGCCAGGGGTCCCACGGGGCTCTTGTCCCTTTGGGGAGCTGAGTGTGGCTGTTCAGCATCCCAGTGACTTCGCCTCAGGCTCCTGCATCCCCCATTGGGCTCCCAGAGGGGTGATGGGAGGTTGTGGCACCAGAGCAGGAAGATGTGGGGGGATGCCAAGCGCTGGCCACAATGTGCGTGGGAACTCAGCAGCAGCAAAGCTGATGCTGACCCAAAGATCCACTGAATCTGCAGATCCTGGTCCTGGCCCTGCATGGTTGGGAGCCCCCCTTCAGGTGTTTCCCCACAGTTATAAATCACATTGTGATGCTTCGAGTCATGGTGCCAAGGTGACATTTGTCAGGTCTGGCACCTTGGGCACCCACCCTGGCACAAGTGGGAACCAGCACCTAAAACAGTACAGACCATCCATCAGACCCCATCTCCTTCCCTTAAAAACACTCAAAACATGAAGCGTCCACCAGGCATCAATCACATCATTGAAACGTTCCCAGCCTTTTGCCAGGAATCTCACTTTTGGGGGGAATTTTATTTCCTATTTCTTTTTCCTTCTGCGCTCTCAAACTCAAGACTATGAACAACATGCATGAGGCACTGAACACACCTCTGGCCCTTTCCCACTCACACATGTATAGCATCTTTTTTTTTCTTTTTTTTTTTTTTCCCATTCTGTAACTTCAAAAGTTCTCTAACTTTGGAAAGATTACACAGCAACAAAAGTACAAAAGAAAACATTATCAGTTTTCCACTCTGTAATTTTTCCAAAGCTGGAGTCATTCTGAAAGGTTACAGGATTATAAAAAAAAAAAGAAAAAAATTGTGTTAGTGGGAAGAGTGAATAAATATCCTCCTTGGCACCCCAGGAGCCATCCCAGGATTGGCAAAGATCCCAATTTTAGAATGCCGAAATTCTGGCTCCTCAGTATCCTTCAGAGATGATGTAGTGAATTAAAGTAAAACCCTCTGAAAAACTCAATTTTTAGAATTTTTGTCAGCGCAAGCAACATTTTCCCATGAAAGGGAAGGTTTCCTCTCAGGGCAGCCCGTTTTTCTGGCAGGAGAACTTTCTCTATCCAAAAAGCTGCCTGTGGCCTCACTGCAGGTGCTCTGAGTTGCTGCCACCATGTGAGAGGGTTCATCTTCAAGACAAGTGAAGATTTTTTTTTTTTAAATAAAAAATCCTTATTGATGTTCCTGTCCCTATTTGCTCTCAGATATTCCTTGCTGAGGTGTGCCCTGCTCCAGGGGATCTGCTCTATTCAAGGTCCCAAATCCAGGTGGACTTTTTGGAGGGTTTGCCAGCCCCTCCATCCCTTCCTTCCAGAAATAATCAAAACCTGCTGTTTTTCACCCTAAGCTGCCTGAAATGAGCCCAAACCGGACAGCACAGATGGACGCATCATGCCTTAAATCCCCGGCACTGGGGAATTCTGCACCCGGCGGGGAATTTGGTTTTGATGAAGATGTTGAGTCTCGCTGGGGACCGCAGGTCTCGCCCACGGTGGCCGCGCTCCCTGCCCAGCCCCATGTCCCTGTCCCACCGCGCTGGGGCTGATCAGGGCCCCTCAGAGGGCAGGAGCATCCCTGGCACGGCCATCGCCGGGGGCTGCGGCGAAGGGCAGGAGGTTGCGGCGCTCGCCCCGCGCCTCGGGCCATGTTTTTTATTCCGTTGTGGGTGGGATTTTCCAGCGCTGGCTGTTGGGCCCCGTTCCGCTCCAGCTGCAGCTTTATTCTCCATTTCAAAGGCAGCGGAGGCAGACGGTTTCAACGCCACTGCCATTTCGAGCGTGCCAAAAGCGGGGGGACCGCCACCTCCCCGGGACCGGCGCGCACCCACCGGGAGCCCAAGGGCTTTGACCGAGGGCCAGCGGGGGAGGCAGTGGCAGAGCCCCCGGGCACCGCTTCTGTGCCCCGCGGCATCACACCCGACAGCGAGTAGGGGGATAAAGCAGCAGCTCGTATATTTTTAGAGCCTGGATTGAGGCTCTTTCCTCACTTCCTTATTTTGTTTTAAAAAAAATAATAAAAGATTGTTTTAGCCATAGGTCGAAATTCCCAATAAATTTGAGGAGGGAGGTGAGGCAGGACAGCAAAAACTGGCCTGAAAAACCCTAAACAAACAAACCCACCATCCTTTTTCTCCTTTCCTGCAAGCACTTCAGCTTTTTCTACAAATTAATTTTATTCTTTGTTTTTATATAGGCATATATATTAACAGCCTGTCTGTATGGGGATGTGTGTGTAGCTGTTGGCAGACATGCGGACTTTCCACTCGGCCTTAATGCCAAATTAAAGCTTTATAACTTCAGTAGCTCCTTTTACCAGGGTATTAATAACCACCTCAGACACTGTGGTGCAGTTTATTAATCATTTGTTCGTCCAGGGAGCTCGCAAGGGTTACTCCTGCTGCACCACAGCAGGACGGGCTCAGGGCATGGCCACGGGCAGTGGCAGCCCCCTGGGAGGGGATATGGGCCAGGAGAGGGGAGGAGGATGCTCTGCAGGGCAGCCTTCTGTAAATTGGCAAAAGAAGTGTCAGCTGCACTCAGAGATCCTGTTTCAGGTGCTGGGTGATCTTTTGCTGCCAGGATGGGGGTGCCAGTGGTCCCCGGGAAGGTACCTGTGCTCAGGATGGCTCAGAGGGGATGTCTGCATCTCACCATGCAATGGAAACCCCTGAACCAGCCCTGCACATCCACCCAGCTTCCCCAAAAGCAGGTGGGACACAGCAGATGCAGCCCCAGCTCTTGGCTCTGTGGAATGATGGGATACAGAAGGAGGAGGAACCACAAGTCACAGTGAGGACCTGGGGCCATTCCCAGCCTGGTGACTGCACTGCCCAATGCCCAGACCCTGCTCTGTACCCCTCACCATGAGTTTTGCTTCCCCAAAGCTCTCAATGACCCAGAAAAGGGCTTTTTTATCCCCCTCACTGATGCTTCCCACTCCCATGAGGGCAGAGCCAGGTTGAGCTGTCCATCCTCTGCAGCAGTCCAGTTCACCCTGATGGATCCCAGTTCCACCACCTGGGTAGGAAATGGTCCCTCCACCTCCATCCCACCTCCTTGTGCCGACCTTGGTCCCTTCAACCCAATTCCATCTCCACTTCCCCACACAGGGTTTGATGCTCCACGCCAGCAGCGTGTTCATCTCCCCATGGAATTGTCATTCCTGTTGTTGCTCCCTTGGCTTATCGGACTGACTCAACCATGCCTTAAAAAATGTGTTTGTTTGTTTTTTGCTCCGGGAGCAACGATCTCAAGATCTCCGGCGGGGACACAGCCTCTCCAAAACACAGCCGGGCATCCTCTAGACAGAGCAAACTTTATTTGCCATCTCAGGCTTCTCCTAAAGCCTCTCAGGGGACTTAGAATTTTGAAAGTGAAGGTTAAGGTCAATTATGCATACTTTTTGCCTAAATGGAGTACTCTGGTGTGGCTGTCTGCAAAGGAGAAAAATCTATATAAAAATAAAAGAGAAGAACCCTCAGCTCCTGAGCAGTCTGGAGAGAGCAATACATCGGCACTGGAAGACTCAAGGTGTCTGAATATTTATACTCCAGTTGGCAGTTACAAAAAAACTCTTCTTCCCTCCTTCCTACCCACCCCCTCCCCTTTTTTAATCTCGGTACAGGCACGTTAGACGCCCTCAGTCAAAGATCTCCTTTGAACTGTGTATGTGAAATGTTTACAGTTTTACATTTCATATTTCAGCGGGGTGGAGGGGACAGGCACAACAGTCACACACTGTGAATGCCGGAGAGGTAGGAAGGCAGAGGCCAAGGGGGAGGAGGTTTGGCTGCAATGGGAGGGGAATCAAACAGCATCTCCACACTGCAATTGGAAAGTTTTAGACTCCTTAAAAAAATAAAGAAAAATAATCCCTGGCGGCGTAGGCTCTGCAGGTGCATCCCACCACACCAGCCCCTCACGTGGGACAGTGGTTCCAGCCCTGGGCAGCCACACAGCACCAGCCAGAAGGGCTGGTGTCAACCATGGATGACCACTGAGTGCCCAGTGGGCTGGGCTGGTGCTGTCATCCCACCCAGGACCCTGAACTGGGGTCGTAGGAATGCCAGGGGCTGCAAACTGAGGTGCTGGGGTCTCCCAGGGAGATGCTGCATCCCCCTCCCAGACCCACACCACAGCATCATCTGAAGGGGATGTGCAATTAGTTGCAGGGAAAAGTGGCAAATCCTGAGATGTTCCCAGTGATGAGGGTGCTGCCAGAGGGGCTGGCACTGCCAGAGGATGGTGCAGAGCTGCCAGTCCCTGGGCTCTGTCCTCACAGCACACAGGGAGGGACTGATGCTGGCAGACAGCAGGTAAGGGCACTGCTCCACTGAGAGCAGGAGCTCAGGACAAACTCTTGTGCCTGGAAAGCTGTGGGACAGACTGATGGACAAGAGGTTGGGACTGGGGGGTGACATTATCTACCAAAAACCCAGAGGAGTGGTGGCACAGCAGCGTTTGGGCAGCTTGGCCTGGGGACCGTAGGGAGAGAGTCCATCCCAGCTGTGAATGCCTGTCAGGAGCCTCCCTACTCTCAGGTTATTTAGATTTATATTGTCAGTTCTCCTCTTGAAAGCTTCCCTAGCCCTAAGCTGACTCCACAGCCAGCCAGGTCCACTGGCAGACACCCTCCAGGCCCAGCAGCCAGCTCTCTAAATCCTTCCTTCCCCACAGACTAAACTTTCCGGGGTAATTCAGTGCAAGAAATGAGCCAGCAAGCCCGAGCCACGACACGACGTTATCCCAGCAAGACAAGACCATCCAAGGGGAGAGGAGCCTTTCCCAGCCCATGACAGTCACCTGGCAAGGGTGGCTGTCCCTCAAAAGGGCAAAGGTTTTGGGGTGATGTGTGCCCCATCCTTGGGGTGTCACCCGGCACACAACGCCTGATGCTTTTGAGAAATATCCTGCTAACACATGTCCCGGACACCCAGGGCAGATTCAAAGAGCTCAGTGACAGCCAGAAAACCAGGAGACAGCGGGTTCTGAGGAAAGGCACAAGTTGTACCTGCCGCCAGTGATGCCCTAATGATGCCCGCGAGCTCGGCCTCATCCAAAAAGGACCAGCACCAGGCCCACCCCTGCCCAGTCCTTGCAGCCTCACAGGCACCAACCTTTGTCTCTTGGCAGACACCTCTCCCTCCCCAGCCCACAGAACCCCTCAACAGCAGCCTCAGGGATTCATTCTGCAGCCCCCCAGGCTGGGGAGCAGCCGGACAGCCGGGAGGAGCCCGCGGGCGATGCACCCCGGCACAGGATTGAGCTCACCTCTCTCCACCCCCACTCCACCCCTCTCCTTCCCCGAAGGGATCTGTCAAGTCTCTGCACGATGGAATTTCACTTTGCTATTTTAATGCAATTCTGGCTCAGGCTTAAATGGAACTGGAAACCAAAAGGCCTTAATAAATAAATATTATGATAAGAAATGAAAGCAATGCATACACTCAAGATAATTTGAGGGGGGATAAAAACCTAAGCATTCCTTTCTGTGCCTAAATCATAAAGCTTTACGTGAAGCTGGACGCCTTCTCACCAAACCTTTGCCCTGGAAAATCTCTCCTGCTTGCCCAGGCTGCCCTCCGGAGAAGTCGCCTATTGTTTTAGAAACACTTTGAGCCAGATAAGACAATAGCCTTGAAATTCCTTCTAACTTTGTCAGTGACAGGGCTCGGGCGACCATGCGCGTGGCTGGAATCCGCCTACAAGAGATCTTTCATTATATCCTGCGCTCCGAGATTTCATTCACACGCTATTTAATCTCACCGTACGCACAAACACGCAGCTGCCACAACAGCACAGCCAGAGCCGGGCTGGAGAAACCTTAACGTGCCATGGAAAGGAAAAGAGAAAACCCGACAGATTGTACAGATAGTGGTGAATTAAGGAGAAAACCCCCTTTGAGACAGCCAAGGGGATCATGTATAGGGCTGTGTGTGCTCGTCTGGGCGCGCGCTACCCCGCGCGTGTGTATAGAAAAAAAATCCGAGCTAAATATAGAGGTGCTATAGAAAAGCCAAGGTATAGATAGACCATACATAAAGCTCCGTGTGTACGTCTGGGAAGGGGAGGCTCTGGCTCAATACGGGAGTTGTGAAACAGAAAAGCCCGAAGTTGATAAGGATGGGACATACCTCTCTTTCCAAGAGGCAGGGAAAGAGCTCCCTTAATTTTCAGGCTTAGCTGTGCTCGGCTACCCGAAGTTTCCTGCTGCCCACACCCCTGCAGCCAACATCTGAGATTCCCCCGTGCCGATGTGAAGCCCCCGAGCACAGATGCAGCCTCCCGGCGTTATCAACGCCCGCTCCGCCATCCCTGCCCTCCAGCCCAGCCTGGAGCAGCCTCCTCGCCCACACGGCTGCCGTGGTAGCCCCATCTCACAGACACAAAACCAGCAGAGCCCTCCAAGCCCCTCCAAACAGCCACATTTTGCCTGTGATGGATGCAGGCTTGTTTGCCCACCCTAATTTTCTGCCCCTGCACCCCCTGCCTTGAGATAAAGAGTCCAAACCAAAAAAAACTAAAGTCTAAGAAACGCAACTCATTAAAGAGTTTACAAACCCAACCCCAGTCCAAGGCAGTAGGCGAGAATATCTGCAAGCGACATTTAAAATCCCCTCCACTGTTTGTTGTTACTGCTGCTGCCTTCTCCAGCCTGCACTTAAACCCCAGCTCTAACGAGGAGATCCGGCTGCCCAATCCACACATCAAACAGCAAACCTTCGAGCAGGGAAGATTTTCTCTTACCTTGACTGGCTTTATTTGCCAGCGTGTTTCCAGAGTGGAGGAGAAAGAAAAGAATGGAAAATCCAGCAATCTGCAAAGCTCCCATTGCAATCCCAGTCTGCAGGGAGGAGCGGGGGCAAGAAGGGGGATTTCTAGTGCTTTAAAGGAAACAAGGGGCTGAGCATGCGAAGGAAAATCAAGGGGAGGAAGGGGCTCTCTCCTTGCCGTGTGTGAGACAGAGGGAGGGAAGGGAACTGAACTGATGGAAAAAGCTGCTCTGGGTTCAGTTTGGGGCTCTTGGTGTTGCTGAAGAGGAGAGAGCGAGGGAGGGAGACCCAGGGCAGTTGGAGGAAAGTGGACTCTATCGCCCTCTCTCTGGCGGCTGCTCTGATCCCTTCTCCTCCTTTTTTTTTCCCTTAAATAATCCCAGCCAATTCCAGTTTTGCAAGAGCAGCAGCAGCAGGAGCAGGAGCAGCAGTGCTGGAGGGGGGAAGCAGGCGCCTTGCCCTGGTGCTGGGGACCTGGGAAAGGGGAGTGGAAAGGAGAGCCCCATCCAAGCAACGCCCTTTTTCTCTCTCCCAGCCTTTCTTTCTTTCTTTCTATTTGG
>VZTZ01006178.1:353324-444146 GCA_013400955.1 Drymodes brunneopygia
TTTCCCACCGGGCACTGCTGCTGGAGGAAGCCAGCTCCAGTCTGTGCCAGGAGCTCCTGGATACAAAAGTTCTTCCCCTGAGGTGTTGAGTGGGATGGGTCATTGCAGCCCACAGTCCTGATCTGAAGACATCACCAGTGGGGTGCCACCACCCTCCTGTGAGTATCACATCAGCAGCTGTGGTACTGCTTTTCTTTCTGGGCTGGGATTTGCTGCAGAAACACAAGTCTCTTATGGCAGAGATTCACTCATAAGAGCAGAGTCAAAATGGAAACTCTGCTCTGGATTACGCTGGTGGATCTCTGTGCCCGGCCACCGCACCTCGCGCTCCATCCTGTGATCCTTTATCATCATAACCAGAGGAAAACTAAACAGTCCTCCTTTTTTTCCCCCCTTCTAACCTATCTTCTAAATCTGGAGACCGATCTCACGGCACGAGGGACAAGACCTTCAGCAATGTTGATTTATAACTGAGCTTCTAAATTGCAGGTTTACGCATTAGTATAAACACCCATAAACCAGCCTTAAATACACAGGACCGTGTGTAATTAAAACGCCAAAACACCGAGCAGCCACGTGACAGCACAGGGGGAATGAACAAACTCCTCGCTCGTGCCCAGACAGCCTCAGCGGGGACAGGTCTCTGGCCAAGTGCTCCCAGTTAAACCAGTGCCTTGCACCACTGGGGGGTGGGTCTTGCCTTTAAAGGCATCGCTCATGCCACAGGAGCCAAAGGGCTGACCCCCATGTCTCACTCCCCCAGTGGGGTTACAAAGTACCACAGCGAAGCAGTGGCATTGGAGTGAACTGCTGATGTCCAGGAATTCCCAAAAAAAGCTGTGTAATCTTGTTTTCTTTCCCAAAGCAGGCTGCCTGGTCGAGCGGCCGAAGGGGCAGTGGTGGTGCCAGAGCTGTGCATGCCGTGGTGCCCCTCCAAGCACAGGGCTGTCACCCAAAGGGAAAGTCAGGCAAATGGGGATTCCCGACATCACACAGGGAGTCTGGAGGGAGTGCCATGAATCACACTGAAATCAGCTGTAGGACAGTCCAGCGCTTTGGCCCAGTGGCTCCTCACCAGCTCTTGTTGCTGCTGTGTAGGGCTGGTGTGGATCCGTGCCCGGGGGCTGTCTCCAAAACCCTTCACAGGCATTGGGACAACCCTGCCAGCCCGAGCCTTGTGTGTGTGCATGTGTGTGTGTGTGTGTGTGGCGGGGAAGGAGGTGGCAGGACTCTCCTCCCTGCTGCCTCCACTCCCCGTTGTGCACTTCTGGGCAAAATCCATTTGCTTTGGCTTCATGTAGGGCCAGAAGATTCGGCCCATTGTGCTGTGGTGCTGAAGAGCCGGCGAGGAATTGTCAGCCATGCTGAAACGGTTACATGGGGAGTCATGAAAATTTACTGCACCACTCTCCGGTCCCTCGCCAAGAAATAAAAGCAAAAGATCACAACAGGCATTTTTTTAATTTGAAGCAAAATTAAAAAAAGAACGGATCCGCACTCAGAAAACAACAACCACATCCACAGATCAAAGCAGCTGTTCTCCTCTCATTCGGGGTTTTAAGAGGTTTCTGCAGCTACAGAGATGTTTACACAGGGAGAGAGATACATACATTGTGCTGTCTTGATGCTGCCTCTCCCCCCTTCATCTGGCAAAACATTCCCTGGGAGGCGATATGAGGTCATTCCTAGCCCCTGCCTTGTTTTCCTCAAGCTGCAAGGCTTCGGGGCAAGAGGCAATTCAGTTCCCATTAGCACACACACATTTGCACTTGGAACCCTCCCATGTACATTTTGCCTGGGGGGAGCTCGGGATGGACAGGGAACCAGCTTGTTCCCAGAGGGGATTCCAGCAGCCGGAGCTGCCGTGAGGGCCAGCGGCTTTGGCAAAGCCCCTGGGAAGGGACATGGAGCCCGGAGGTGGGCTGGCATCTTCTGCAGACCAGCATCTTCTGCAGACCAGCCGTAATGTTTCTGTGGCTTCCACCACTTTTACGACGAGAGGGGCTGAGCGGCTCTGGGGAGCACTAATGGACTGTAAAAGGCTTTTTCCCCTCTGCCTCCTTGGCTCCAGCCCAACTCCGAGCGGCAGTGAGCCCCACTCCGGTGCTTGCGCAGGGACGGAGGCCGTGGGAACGCGCCAGGGCAGGCTCTGCCTTCATCTCCTGGCATCAGCACCTTGGTCCTGCTGCTCCGTGGGCAGCACCCGCTTTGGCAAGCAGATGGATTCTGGCTGTGAGCCAGCCTGCCACTGTCTGTGCAAATGATAAAAACCTCTGAGAGGATTCTCCCCGTCTCTCGCATGGATTTAATGCCATGTGCTAGGAACGAGCTGCATCTTCAGCTGTGTGTGCTTGCCTGATGCTGAGCCAAAAGCTGTTTCTGAGGCTGCACAAGAAGCTGCTGAGAAGCAAAAGTCCCCGAGGCCCTTAGGGCTTGCAGAAGCAGCTATTGAATCAGGCAGGGATCCTGCAGGCAGAAGAGTGAACCAGGAGATTTCTCTTTCCCTCCAGTCCACCAGAACCAGAGGGTCAATGCTGCCAGTCCAGGGCAGGACTCCCCCTCTTTGCTGGACCCAGCAGTTGGGGGGATGGATGCTGGCACCACATCCCGACCCTGAACACTGGAAGGTGCTGGCTCGAGAAAACAGCAGCCCAGACATTTCAATGCCCCAGCGAGGGCTGTGGTCTACAACTTGGAACAGAATAGACTATTTTTAAAAACCGAGAGGAAAACACAGTATTCCCAGTAACACGCCAAACATCCCAGGCTCACACGGCTCAGCTGGTCCCCAACACTCATCCCTCATTTCCCCAGCCTACAGTTTGATCCAGATGCCTCCAAGGTGGGTAAAAAAGCACCAGGTCCCACTAAATGACTGCCTGGCACCCTGTGACACCTTTTTTCCAGAGTCATGGAGCTTCCCAAAACGCTGCCTGTGAAAGCCCTTGTTTGTAATTCCCAGTTTGCAGCAGGAGAAGGTGACACACGCTGAGGTGAAGTGACTTTACCCCGGCGTCACCGGGAATGTCGATGGCAACGCCAGGAATAGCCCTGCTCCCAGTTAACCACTAACCACACTTATCCCAGAATAAGGGTCCCTTTTTCCAGCTGAATTTATAACAGCTTTCCAAGTGACATAAGGTCTTACAGAAATAGGCAGGCTTTTATTCCAGAATAATTACTGGGAGATCGGACTGGAGCGTGTATAATTACACTGGTGTTGCTGCTGCTGGTGAGTCGGACCCTGTGCCACTGGGAGACAGCTTTTATCTCATTCTACTTTTCCACGAGCACATGTACGTCAGCTGGGAGATCGTCAGGATGTGGGTGGAGAAGGAAGGGGCTTTGGGTAGAAAGGAAAGTGATGTATCACTCCCTACAGCTCTGTTAATCACATTTCCCATAGAAGATGATAAAAGGTCTTCAGCTACTGAAGTCAAAAGGAGTCTTTTAGGGTGTGCTGGGTCACACCCCAGATGGACTCAGCAACGTTCTGTGCATCTGCTTTGAGTCAGACACCGTTTTGGAGCAGGTGAGTCTTCAAAATACATTTTATGTCCCACAGTGGTAAAATCAAGCTCTGAGTCCGGGTCGAGGCCTGAAACACATTTCTGACAAAAGCTGTGGGAACACATCGTAGGAAAACATCCTTTGAAAGTAACCTCATCATTTATCAGGTGTTGATGTGTTTGTGCATTGGCAAGAATGCTGCCTCCAAGAACGGGGCTGTTGGGGGCTGCTCTGCTCTGCCCACAGCCGTGACAAGGCAGGGGTTAACTGTGACACCACGGGAACTCCAGGACCCAGACACACATGTTTAAAAGTAGCACTTCTCTCCTTAAAATAGTTTATGGATCTTACTCGGGGATAAATCCAACACCCTGGAGCAGAAGGAGACCTATTAATTCCTGAGTTTTTTCACGCTGTAGTAAAGCAGCGGTTTTATTTGCCCGCCTTGTGTAAGATGTCAGTCATTTTCCCACTTGCATTTCCATCTACAATTTAACAAGGCAGCAGTTTATTTCCAGAAGCCCCGGCCAGACCCCAGCCAACTGCGTCAATATTTTGTTGCTTACACAAACGCCACCATTAGAGTCAATACTGCGTTCCGGAGGAGGCTTTTTCCCTTTCTTTTTTGTTGGATGATGCATGTACAGCTCTGGAAACAGGGGAGGGTAAGAGCAGCCTCTCCTCTGCGTACCTGGCGCAGAGGCACGGGCACACTGCTCAGGGCACTGACCTGACCAAAGGCATTTGCTAATTAATTCATTCTTCCAAGAGACTTAACTGCCTCTTGCCTTTGGAAACCAAGGCAAAACTCGAGCCAAATCCAAAGCCTGTCAGGAAACACGGAGAGACCCTTATTGACTGCAGAACACTCCAGAGGAGGGAGCTGGCTGGTGCCAGCCGCGGAGCTGACGGGGGCAGCCGTCCAACTCAAAGCAGCCACTTCACTCTCCCGCACAGCTCCTCAGTGACACTTTTGGGATAGAGGACAGAGGCAGAGCTTGGCTGTGCCAGGGGCTCCCCACCTTCCTCAGGCTCCTCCTACAGCGCTGCTTTGGGGTGTCTTTCCTGTGCTGCAGCAGGTCACCAAGGGCTGATCATGGCTGCTACTTGTTTGAAGGATGCTCCTGCAGCCCGCACTGTCCTGTTGCCTTTGGCATGCTCTCCCAAAAACCCTCAGAGGTTTTTCTGGTCCAGCATGAGCTCATGCCTCTGCCCCAGCCTCCCCACACATGGGGCTCTCAGAGCACCCCCAGCACCTCCCTGAACCCACACCCACCCAGACCCCCAAAAGCTAGGGGGTTTTAACCCTACACATGGCTAAAATATCTGATAAAATCCCAAGGGGAACAAGGAGAACCTAAAGAACAAGGGGCTGACAGTCCAACCAGCTGGGGAAGCCCTGCAGGATCTCCTTCCTAATTCCTGCATCAGACCACTTTTGCATGAGAACAGAGCAGCCTTAGTGTGTCAACAAGCCCTAAAAGCCCGAGGGCAGCTGGAAGTGAGATGACATTATTTTTTTTATTTAAAAGGGACTTCTTAACCTACAGGAAAGTAAATGTTCTTCTAGGATGGCCAAGAAAACCACACTGGGATTTTCCAAATGGGCATGACTGACTGTTTATGAGCAGAGGCTTCCAAACGCAGGAATAAATGGCTTGCTCTCAGCAGGTTTTCCTTTCTATATTTACCCTCACCTGAAATGAACATTATTACACACTGCAACACTTATTCCCTCTGATCAGGGGAGCGGGCGAAGAACTAACCAGCCGCAACACGTCAAATAAATTGTTAATCTGGTGTTTGCACGGGCGGGGGGAGGAGGGAGTCCCCTGGGTTTGGGGCAGGGCCCAGGTCCTGCTTACAACTCCCATCCCAGCTCTGCAGGAATGCTCTGCTTGCCTGCTGCCACTCCTGGCTGCTGAGAGCTGGAGCTGGGCCCTTTGTGGAGCAGATCCATTGGTCCCCAAGAGGTCTCCAGCCCTGTGGCACCCAAGCAATCCTGATCACAGGCAGCTGGTGGAAAGAGGTGGCATCTGGTGCAAGGACCTGCCCAAGGCTGCACAAGAAGACTTTTGAAGAGCAAGAAAGCGTGCCCAGATCACGGATGAACGTTCAAGCATGAGATAAGCCTCTCCAAAGCACTGGGCTTTGCCATCCATCTCCATGAGTCCCAGGTTTCACACTGGGTGCTTCTCTGGCTGTTCCCAAGATGGGAAGTCCCTATGGATGCAAAGGGGTGGTGCCTGCCAGGGAGAGGTCCCCTGCAGGCACAAACTGTCCTGCTGATGCGCAGCTTGGCCATAAAAGACCTAAAAGTTTCCTTGATAAGGGGCTGGGGGCTGAGCCATTGTGAACCAAACCTCACCATGAGGCTGGTCACTCAGCTGTAAAATCTCTCCTAATCCCAGCCCTGGGGAAAGGAGAGGACAGGGAGATCACCTGCCTCTCCAGGACGTTGCCCACATCACATGGCTCCCTGGGTCACGCTCACACCCACCACCACCTTCAAATCTGGGCTTGACCTCCAATTTACCTTGAAGTTCACTAACTAATTGTGCCATCCACTCTGGCACAGCAGCAGGAAAAGGGGTTCACATCGCCCCAGGAAGAACAGGGGGGATTAATCCTCCATGGTAGTGGGGAAGTTGATCAGTCATTAGTGTCGGCGGGTGCCAGGGACACTTGGATGTGGGCAGCATGGATAAAACAGCCTTGTTCTGCTCACAGGGCTTCCATGTACTCATGCCAGACAGGACCTGGCGGGTTTTTTTTTTCCCAGCTCGAACTTTTCACTTTTGGAAAAGTCTGTCCTTGTCAGAATAGCTGAGCAAACCCTTCCCCAGCCAGCCATTCCAAGAGTTTTTGTGTTAATCCAGATTAATGAACATAAAGCAATCTAGATAAACCGCATTAAGCCAAAAACACCTTTGAACTTTTTTTTTTTTTTGGATCACAATCCCTCCCCGAGCTCTGTGTGTGGTTTGGGCCTCCCTGTACCTTCAGCCTCCCTAGAGCCGAGCTCTCCACCAAGCCACAATTAAGTCAAGTCAGCAAATAAAAAGATTACCCAGAGCCAGCGGCACCAGCAGCAACCCAGTGCTTTACACAGAGAGTCCAAATCCAAATTTGGGTGTGGAGGTGTCCAATGGGGTGAGATGGCACGAGAAGCATCTCCCCAACTCCCTGTCACAGTGCCTGGGCTGTGGCCAGACTGCCCATGAACCAAACCCTTCCAAGCCTCAGTTTACCCAGCACCAACCCATCCCCTAAACACACAGGTGACAGATTGGTCTGGAACACCCCGAGACTGGGCACTGCCCACAGGAGGCTGAACAGGACAGGGGGTGGTTTTCTCCAAGTGGCTGCTCCCTACAGCTCGGACACGTCCACTGGGACTGAGGTGGCAACAGCCAGCTCATGCACATGGGATGTCTCCCAGGAAAGGTCATGCACCATCTGAGGAGGGGGCAATTGACAGATACCATAGCTGCTGGTGAAGCATGAGGTGTGTAATGGGCACATACACGCCTTGCATGCCCACATGCAGCAGTGCAGCAGACACTCACTTCTGCAGAGGACTCCCAACCAAAATCAGGCACTACGGCAAACCCGACGCCAAGACATCCTCTCACCTGGACAAGGTGTAAAACACCCCTCCACGCGCCTGCCGGGACGCTGGGAGCTCCTCAGGATCCAGCTGCCTGCCCACGTATTTGCACCAGCATCCAGCACGGGAACAATCCAAACCTTGTCTAGCGCCCAGGAGCTCCTGCAAAAATAGCTTTCCTGATGGACCGGGCAGAGGAAAACTCCAGTCTTCCCCTGCTCTCCCCTCCACACCCTCCCAAAACACCTGCTAATGCTTTTTGCCCTCCACCCCCATTGCCTTCCTCCTGTAAGGCCAATTTCCAATAGCAACAGATGTAGCTGCTAGGCTCCAAATTGCGTCCCGTTTTGGAAGTGAGGGCTGTGACACCACCAGGGCTCTGCCTCTCCTGCTGGGATGGGGTTTGCTTTTTCACAGAGAGCCTTCTGCGGCTGCTCAGCACGGCAGCAGAGCTCGGGGCACTGTGCCTCACTCCCAGGTGATTTGGATCGGGGCACACCAGGAAGTTTGCTTTCTCCTCCTCTGTCGGCGCGTGGGCGTGCAAACAGTGACCAGTTTCTCTGCCTGTTCGACTCCTTTAAATGGGGACTTTCATATTCATCAGGCTTGGAAAAACACTGCCATCTTTTAAACAAAAAATCCATTTCCCCTTCCACAGGGAAGGTATTTCTGTTTGCACTGGCAGGCTCTCCCCCTCGCCGCGCCCAGCACGGTCATGACGGCGGGGCTGCAAAAGCATGGCCGTTCCACAGGTGAGGAAGGTCCAGCCACAGAGCTCTTTCTGCTCCTGCCAGGAAAGTGGGAGCCTTCTTGGAAAGCTGAGCCCTCTGCACCAAGCTGGGTTTAATTTCTTAGGGAACTTGCTCCAAGCAGGGCAGAGGAGACCTACATGGGCTCTCCACAGCCCCTCATTGATGAGGCAGATTCACAGCCCAAATTGTCCTTTTCCAATGTAATCACCAGGGTTACAAATTTCTGGGGTGATAAAAGGGCAAATTGGAAATCTCCCTATGGACTTTGCTGCCTGACACTCCAAGCGCTCACCCTGAAAGACTCAAAATCCCAATTTCCTCTGTTGGGATTTCAGCTAGATGTCTTGGCTAAAATAAATGAGATTATCCTAATCAGAAAGATGGATGGAGCTCATTAAAACAGTAGATTAAAAGAACCCACCCTGCCCTATTACCAGTGCTCTTGAGGTCTTCTGCCTTTGTGGCAAGTTAAACCCACTCTGGAATTAGATTGCCTTGCAGAAATCTGCAGGAAATGCATTAAAAATACATTCTGCTATTACAATCCTTCATGTCACCAGTCACTTGGGAAAGGAAATTAATGCAGGGCAAATGCATATGTATTTAAATACTTACAATTGCCTCCTCTGGGATCAGGATTTATAGGCTGGAAGCGATGGGCCTTGCTCTGAAACAGAGACAAGAGCAAACTGCAGTCCCCTCAGAAGCTGTGCTGTTCTTTTCTCTATAAATGTTATTTCTCCATCCTTAGCTTCCTGACGTGAAACCAAGGACCAGAAAAGGGCAGGAGCTGGTCCTGGCACTGCACAAAGCTGCACAAGAACACTGAGGGAAATTCCTGGGCAGGATTTGGGCCAGGCGGGTGTCATGATGAGTTTTATTGGTTTTGTTTCTTATGCCCAGTTGCTTTCCCACTCACAAGCCGTTCCCGTGGTTCCCCATCCCTTGGGGGCTCTGTAATCCCTCAGTGCTGCAGGTGCCGGCCGGCGGCTGTCATGGATGCTGAGGAAATAAATGAAGAAGGGGAAATAAATGCTGGGAGGGAGAAAAAAANGCCGCCTCGGCACGGCGCCTGGCGCGGCCCATTCACGGGGCAGGGGGGCGCCGCGCCCCGCGGTGTGGGGAGACCCGGCCCGCCGGGCCTGAGGGCGGCTGTAGGAGTGGGCGCGGGACGGTGTCCGGTGTTAATTCGCTCCGTGCCCGGCGTTAATTCACTCAGTGCCCGGTGTTAGTTCAGTGAGGTGACGGGNTTACCAGTGCTCTTGAGGTCTTCTGCCTTTGTGGCAAGTTAAACCCACTCTGGAATTAGATTGCCTTGCAGAAATCTGCAGGAAATGCATTAAAAATACATTCTGCTATTACAATCCTTCATGTCACCAGTCACTTGGGAAAGGAAATTAATGCAGGGCAAATGCATATGTATTTAAATACTTACAATTGCCTCCTCTGGGATCAGGATTTATAGGCTGGAAGCGATGGGCCTTGCTCTGAAACAGAGACAAGAGCAAACTGCAGTCCCCTCAGAAGCTGTGCTGTTCTTTTCTCTATAAATGTTATTTCTCCATCCTTAGCTTCCTGACGTGAAACCAAGGACCAGAAAAGGGCAGGAGCTGGTCCTGGCACTGCACAAAGCTGCACAAGAACACTGAGGGAAATTCCTGGGCAGGATTTGGGCCAGGCGGGTGTCATGATGAGTTTTATTGGTTTTGTTTCTTATGCCCAGTTGCTTTCCCACTCACAAGCCGTTCCCGTGGTTCCCCATCCCTTGGGGGCTCTGTAATCCCTCAGTGCTGCAGGTGCCGGCCGGCGGCTGTCATGGATGCTGAGGAAATAAATGAAGAAGGGGAAATAAATGCTGGGAGGGAGAAAAAAAGGCAAATTGTTTACTGGCACACAAGGAGCCTCATCCCAGGGTTTGTGGGTTTGGCCCTCGGAAGGTTTAACCCCAATCCCAGCGAAGCGCAGGGGAGGTTACAGCAGGTGACCGGAGCCAGGCCCTTCCTTCTGGGTCTGCCGGAAAGGAAAACGGACAAACCCAGAGGAATGAGGGAGGAGGAAGGATGCGGCGGCGGCTGCACGGCCGGCAGCGCTCCCTGCAGCTCCCGCTGCCGCTCCCCGACAGCTCCGGGCCCCGCGGCAGCTCCCGGGATGGCAGGGCCGGGATGCGATGGCAGGGCCGGGCTGCGATGGCAGGGCCAGCAGGCGATGACAGGGCCAGCAGGCGGTGGCAGACCCCGGGCTGCCCCCGGGTCCCGGCGCCGCGGCCGCCCCGTCCCCTCANCGGGGACGTGAGGGAGGCGGGGCTCCTCACACCCACAGCCGGAGAGGTGAGTTGGGTGTACACAAACCTGCACGTTTTCACTCAAAAGCTGCTCAGTAAATGCTTTTAACCCCATTTTCGTCTCGAGGCTGCGGTTCACGTCCCTTCCCGTACTTTTATCCTGCTTTTCTGCAGCCAGCCCTGCACCAGTTCTCTGCTGGAACCAGCTATGGGCAGTCACTGGTGACATTTCCACACTGAGCATTGTGCTTGAAATTGTCCTCACAGCGACTTTGGACTGCGAGGAGTCGGCTTCTCCCACAGAGGCCTGCCTGTATATAAATATAAATATATATCTGTATAGTCAGGCTTGGCTTTTCTCTCTCTCATAGCAAAAAATGTGTGAGAATGGCGATGGAAGTGGGTTAGGGTCTGACTGTAAAAGTACCAAGAAAATAAGATAGCTCCTGGAATAAGCAAAAAAACAAAAAAAAAGTTGGAGCCTGTTTTATTTATTCATTGCTTCATGATTTACTAAGAAGTTCTTTAATCTGATGAGTGTCAGGTATGAGTCACTAATATGGAAAGATTTAGAGGCTCCAGCTGTGTAAGCTGTGATTGTGACACGAACAAAGCAGACTCTGCAGAGGAGCTCTCCTCTGAGGTGTTGGCGTCTCAGCTGAAGAGCTGTTTCAGTGACTGACACTCTCCCTGCAGAAACAAGCACTACCCAGGAAAACATTCTGCTGGACTTCGTGAGGGCGTGGAGGGTTTCTCTGGAGTGCTGTGCCCTTTTTACCCCTCAGCTGAGACAGGGTAAGTGCTGCATTTGATGGACTTTCTCAGCATTCCAAAATGGCCCCACTTTATGGCATTTATTGCAGTGTAGAACCTTCAATTCACTGTCTCATCCCAAGGAGATTTTCAGGGTTTTGGATGTGCTGAATGCCACCATCCAGAGCCTCTGCGCTCACTCCAAGATCCCAGTGTCCAGGATGAATGGAAGAAATTCCAGGACCTCTTGGATAAAGCTGCCTAGGAAGTCAGGGAGAAAGGGAGAGAACTGCTACTTCTACAGGAGCAACTAAAGCACTAAATGGACCCTGGGTATTCCCAAACTGATGCTTTCATCACTTTTCAGTGACAGATGAGAGAAATGCCTCTAAGAGCCAGAGGCCTCATGGATCCCTCCCTCAAGGCCTGTCACTGGCACACCTCACACAGTGAGCCTCAGCTCCTGCATGCAGAAAACAGAGCCGAGAGCCTTCCCAGGAGGAACTGGGAGTTCTCACAAGTTTGAAGGATTCTGAGATCCTGTGAGGAATGAGGGAATGCAGTTAGGAGGCCTCTTTAAAAAGGAAAAGCTGCATTTGATGCAGACATCCTTTTTCCTAGCCTGCAGAGATTTCTCTACAGCTGCCTGTCTCCTTCCTCAGACTCCTTTAAAGGTATTTCTTGGAGGCTGAAATCCTCTATCCAGTATGACATTGTGTGGATCTCAGTGCCTGGAGCCTGATCCTTTGCTGGGACAGGAGTGCTGTGTGTCAGTGTAAGCAGTTCCCTGCCCTTCCCTGCTGTCCCAGGGAGCAGCACCCTGCTTTTCCTCCCACACACACAAATCCCCTCAGCCTGCAGTGCCCCAGAGCTGCTTCTTGCTGGCTGAGCATGACCAGGCTGGTCCTGCAAACATCTCGTGAGTTTGTTTCTTTGGATCACCCCAGAGAGGCTGAGCAGCAGCAGCAGCAGCCCCGTGGCAGAGCAGCACAGCAGAGCCAGGTCTCACCTCCTGGTAAACCAGGGATTCATGGATCTGCTCTGCTGGGAGCCTGGGCAAAGGGAATTCCCTGAGGTAGGAGAAAGGCTCAAATACCTTCACAGCTTTTTTCACAAAGACACAGAAATAAACAGCTGTACTGGCTCTGCACTTTGTGTAGAAGGATCTGGCCAGACTCTGCCCCCTCCACACCACAAGTCACTGATGTGGCTTTTTCCTGCGTGAAAGAAATTGGATGTTTGACAAAGGGAAAGCAAGGTGAGTACAGCTGATCCTGGAGTGCTCTCAGGTGCCACACAGAGTCACCTGGGTTCCTGTGCTGGATGCTGGTTTATCTACATCTCTCCAGAGAGTTCCTGGTTCCTACAGCATTCTCCTGTAACAGGGCTGTCCCCAGTCTGATTCTGGCTGCCTGAGGAAGCTTCTTTCACAGATTTCTGTTGATTTTGTTTTCATACTTTTCCTCCCGACAGGGCGGTGGGTTCATTCCCTCCTCAGCCTTTTAATTTTCCTTGATGGACAATATTCTCTAAAAGATTTTCCAAAGGGCCTTGGTTGCATTCAGGAAGAGCTACTGGAAGTTGGGTGTGGGTTTGGAAGCACGATCTACAACAGGCAAGAATTTGGGGATTCTCAGGAAGGTTTTTCTCCCAGCTGCAAGTTGGATTATTTCTGATCCCATTCTCCACATACCAGGCAGGGGTGGAATCCATTCTCCTCCAGTTTCTCAGATCCTGCCTCAGCTTGTAAAAATCCATCTGACAGCTCCACCGAGGCCAGCAGGAGATGACCCTTAGCACATCAGGATCTGAATAAACCTCTCAGCTAGAAAAAGCAGCAGCCTTTTTTCTTCAAAAACCTGTCACTGTTCGGTGGGGAAGGCAAGGGGCTGTGGAGCTCATTGAACTGCAGTGCAAATCAGGCCTTTTTAACTCAAGATGTTCATTCTGCCTGGGGCCTGTGACCTCTGCTGAGGTGTCAGTCCCAGCCAGGGCTGTGGCTGTGAGGGATAAAACCTCATGGTGTTTCAAACCATTAAACCAGCTCAGTGTATTTCATGTCAGCCTGAAAACCTGACTTGCTTTGTTATTAGAAATGGAACATACGGTATAAATTTAGCAGTCCCTGGTGTATTTACCATTTCACATCAGTCAGATTTCACTTGACACGGAAATCTGAACTTTAACCTGTATTTAAATGTCTGGGTTTCTTGCTCTAATTTTACATACTGAAATGTCCTAGTTCCTGGCAAGCCCCTGGTCTTTGCTGGGTAAATGTTCTGAACTATGGCTGCCCAAATGGGTACTGGTGTCACAGGAACCACTCGCTGCCATGCTGCAAAAAGGGATTTCAGTGGTTATCCCCAGAACATGACAGCCCCCAGGGACACAGTCCTTGCAGATGTACATTAGTGGGGGTAAAAATGAGCTTTTCTAACCCTCCATCACGTGTAGAACACACCCACAATGTCTGCAGACACTTGTGCTGTCTTTAACAGAACATTTGGATGTGATTTTACGCATCAATTAGTCTCAAAATAATAATATTCAATATTTAGGTCATTATGACTGACTGCAGAAAGAGCAGCTTCAACCAAAGCTCCCAAACCCCCCCAGCCAGTGCCTGCAGGATGAGAACTGCCCTGCTTTGACAAAGACCCCCAGGAGGACTTGGGCACAACACTGAGGCCACACACAACAGCACACACGTGTGTCTAAGGTTGTTTATTAATTCGGTCTGTTCTAAGTTGTACAATTATGAAAACAACAAAACGACTGCTGGAAGCCCAGGAATATTTACAATCTCGCCTTGTTGTAGTGAGGTCAGTCTATGTTGTTGCACAGATTGGTTATGTTTGGTACCACAAGATGTTTAAAATTCAGACAAATTTGAACAGATTAACAATTGTATATACAGGAAATAAAAGGAAATTCAAGTATCAAAATACAGACAGATTAAATAACATTTGTATTACAAATCAGCCCCACTGCCATACATCACAATTAGCAAAAATGTCCACATTGCAAACTGAACTCGACTGTCTCTGCCCTGTCAGGGAATCCGAGGTTATTCTTCTGTGGGTAAGAAAAATGTCTGAGCTGGGTTGACCTAGCGAGAACAGCACAGGTACTTTTCTTTTGGGAAAAAAAATTTAAGTAATACCAATATGAGAGCTAAAAGGGAGACCTTTGCAACACGACAGTGCAGTGAGTGCTGTGCCGGCTCCAAAATGCGGATCTGAGCTGAGGAAATGCTGCTGCTGCTGGAAACTTCTGAGGTGGGTGGAAGGAAGAGCATTAAAGCCTTGGCTCCACCTCAGCTGCACACAGAACGGGACGTGTTCAGGGATTTTTGGCATCTGCTCTGTGTCTCAGCAGCCTCCTGAAGGTACAGACTTCACTACAGGTACAGCCTGGAAGGTGCCGCATCTTCTCCCTGGGAGGGGGGACAGGCATGTACCCCAAAAAATTGCATAATTTCTTCTAAAAAGAACAATCCCAAAGCAAGTTTAAAGTCAGCTTGAACAGCTAAGATTAGCACTGGTTCTTTTTCTTTGTAAACACAAAATAAAAAAAGATAAAGCATCTTCAATTTGAAAAAAAAAAATCATCCCCTCCTATAAAAAGAAAGACAAAACTCGGCAACTCCATTTGCCGTGAGTGAGGGCTCAGCCCACAAACCAAAGTCTGCGAAACACAATCTGTCTTTAAAGAGAGGAACAAGGCCTGGGGCAGCCCCAGCTCCTCCCGGGCAGGTAATACAGCAGATGCAGTTGGATGCAACGTCATGTTCAGCACCAGAAATTTGGGGCACTTTCCTCCAGATAGCACAAAACCCTGCAGGGAGGAAGAGCCCGAATACTGCGCAGTGGGTGGGTGAAGGTGGCCGGGAGCCAGCGACTGGCACGGCCCAGGCTCAGTCTCCAGCACTGAGTCCCTCGAGAGACCCCACCACACTGAACTGCCAAAACAACTGCTCTGCCTGTGAGGTGAGAAAGGGAGTGTCTGGCTAAAGAATGGATCACTAAAGACAACCACAGGCTTAGACGTGGGGCTGGAATGGACCACCAGGGTCACCGAGCCCAGTGCCTGAAGATTGGAGTCTTCATCACCACATCACCTCCAAGCCAACCTCCAAAAAGCTCACGTGTCAGAAAGGAAAGGCGTCCCTCCTCCCAAGCAGAGGTTCAATTTGCAATCTCACCAAAGACTTGTTGCCAACACACCAAATATTTACACTTACACCAGTATGAATTGCAACATGTGCATAACAAGGAATGTTAGGTTTCCTAAATTCATCGACTTAACCCAAAATCTCCACTCCCCCTTCCCAATCCTTTACAGGTCTGTGCCCTTGGGATTATGGTTCACTTCCCTCCCAGCCTCACTGGTGAGAGAGACTAAAGGAAATCCTGACATACAGCAGCAACTGGAGTTAAACAGGAATTACTTGGGCACAGCGTTCCCATGCGGCAGCAGGTCCCACAGCCCTGATGAGATCACGATGGACGCGCTGCGCTACATTTTGCGTCTGAAGAATTCAAATCACAACCATTTTAACATTCTCCTCAGAGGGGAACAGTCTGAAAACATGTCAGTCACAGCCCAAACCACTGTGAAACACTCTGTAATTCGGAATAAAAGCAAGCACACAGCACCTTTGAGGTGGTGTCTTTGGGGACACTGGGCTCGGACGGGGCCAAGCCACCCTCAGGCTGATGTGGTTTGTCCTTGGGGATGGACTGTTTCAGTGTAATGCCCAAAATTTAACTCCTTATTTGTTCATCTTCTGAAACTGTTGCACTAATTAAATAATGAGCTAGTATCAAAAAAGTGCTAAATCACAATTGAATATACTTAAAAAAACCCCACCCCTTCAGGGCATAACTGCATTTAAAAACAAGACAGGTGCACAGAGGCTGGAGCAGGGAGTCGTTCCCAGGAATTCAGTGCGGAAACGGGAAGAAATGGGGTCCTTGCCATAGAAATGTCAAGTATTGCAACACGACAGTTCGGGAGATAAGGAAGCTTTGTACCATCGGGGATATTGGCCACAGCCGCTCTGGGGTGAAAGATCCTTTGCAGATTCTTTTCCTCAAGTGACTTCCATTTGCTACAAAAGCGTGGAGTGGCTTGGAGAACAGGATGCAGACTTACCCCACCAGGTTCTCACACAGGAGGAAGCGATCTCCAAGAATTTGGCGTTCTCTCCTGTTCACCCAGAGCTGAAGCAGAGTAAGTACCGTCAGAAATGCGCACACCACGCCCCTGCTAAGACTTTCTATCGTGCTCCTCGCTGGACTGCAGGATTCTCAGTAAATAAAATCTGGTTTTTTCTTTTTCCTCACCAAAAAGCTGCAGCGCTACATTGAAACCGTGAACCGGATTTGCTCTGTGTCACTTCATTAGAAAAGAAACAGGTTGAAAGAAGCTTTGTCTCAAACTAGAAAAGGCGACATCGCTCTCGGCCTCCGAGTCTCGAGTTTTCCTTCGCTAGGAATGGAGAGAGCGGCTTTCCTCGGCGGAGGCTGGGTCCCTTCCCCCCTCTGCTCTGGGAGCCCTCACCCAGCAGCCACGCACCCACTCCGAGGCAGCCACCCGTGCCAGAGGGAGATGATCTTCACGTCAGGAGGCCACTGCGTCCCAGGTCTCTGCCCCGCTACTACATCCCGTGGTAGGAGACGGCTGCCTGGAGCTCAGCTTCGCAGAGGCAAACAGAAAGGGAGATAATGGAATGAATTTCCGACTCACACAAAAACACGTGCTGGGAAAGGCGAGGCGAATGGCCCGGAGGTGGGACACAAAAACCGTCAGGGCTACAGACACAGAGCGGCAGTGGCGTGGTTTGGGCAGGGCTGCCTGTGATCCCTGCTGGGTTTGGTCACCCTTAGAAAGGCACATGCTCTCATAACCCAAATTTAGGGGGTGTGGAGGGACCTGCCCTTCCCAGCTGAGAGCAGGAGGGGTGAAGAGCTCAGACCCTCTGGCACTGGGCAGATGTATGGCAGCTGCGTGGTGAACACCTCACATAAAAACTGCTCTGCCAGCCACACCAGAGAGTGAGTTTCTCCTAGAAGGACACAGAAACCTTCAGGGCACTCTTACAGCTTGGAAAGGTGCTGATGGAACCCAAACCCAACCTCCCAGAGCACCTCAGGCACAGCAATGTTCTGCTGTCCACAAGGCTTGGGCTGGCTGGGTAGCACTGCAACCCCTGGGCAGTGCTGGCTCTGTGGCATATGAAATGTATATACTAGACTGAGCTTTCCTTTGTTTTTTTTACTTTAAGACAATGCTTTTACTTCTAGTCCTCTCAGTGGGTTCCCAATAGCTGAGCCCTCAGTCTGAGGTCACTTTGCCATTAGGTCGCAAATGACTTGGGAGATCAAACTCATTCCTGAGAAAGAGCTAAATAAGGACTTTGAAACATCAGATTTCACTGCAGGTGAGGGGAAATGGAAGCTCTGAGGTGCTCTGGGGCAGCAACTCTAAAGCCACAGCAAAACTCAGACAAGCTGCTGCTGGCCCTAACACCAGGGGCAAATAACCCAGGGCTACTCCCTGACCTCTCCCTACTGATGCTGCTTGTGATGTCCACCTGACACCTCCCCTCCCCAGCCTGGGGCTAACAACAACATGTGCCTTTGGAAGCTTAACCACAGGCTGCCACGTGAGAACTACACCCAGCACCCACGAGAAGTCTGGTGAGTGTAAATACAAGGACTATGAAGGGAAGAAAAACCTACAAGGGACTGAAATGCATGCAACCAACCCCCCCTCATCTCTGAGGGGACAGAGCTCACAGTGGGAACGATCACACCCGGCCCAGACCAACGCTCCCCCACCACCCAGAGCAGGTTCTGCTCTGGGCTTTGAGGAGGGAGACTGCGGGCAAGGGTGGCCGTGAGGAAATGAAGTGCCCGTGTGTTATTTGCAGAGAGCATCACAGTGGTTAGTGTCGGTTCAACTGGCAGGGAAGGAGAGGTGAGTTCACCGAACAGTACACAGCCGTGGCTCAGTCGGGAAGAGGAGGATCTAGGAGGAGGGAGTGTGTGCACCGCAGAGACAAGAGGTCTCCATCAGTCCAAGGACAAGGTGAGATAGAAAAAAAAGGCCTGGGGAGTATCCCATTGCCCCAGGGATTCACAGTGCCAGAGCGAGGGGGGAAGACGTGAAAACGGTGGGCGGCTTTCCTGGATCCACAGCTCCGCCTGCCAGCCTGCCCTCTCTGCTCCTCCCGCCTCACGGGCAGCTACAGCGTTACCCTTGTTTCCGAGTAAGGAGATTCACAGTGTTCAGCAGCGATCAGGTACAAAAGCTGTGTAAGTCTACAGTCTCCTAAGTGCTGCTGCCTTGGACGCGGTGCCTACGCGGGCTCAGGGCGAGCAGCTGGAGGAAGAGGGAGTTTAGAAGAGCAGACAGATCAGATCGCAAAGGCACGGTTAGATGGGGCGGACGCGGGCGTTTGCTTTAGAAGATAGTGGTCTCATACTTAGTGCTGAGGGTCCGCTTGGAGTCCTGCTTGGGGTCCACGACCCAGGAGACACTGGCATGAGACTGGGAGTCTTGGTCCACTTCAGGGGGATCCAGCTAGGAAATAAGGAGAGAAAGGGCATGTTAGGACACCGGTGCTTCTGGGACAGAACAAGTGGGGATTCAAAGCACAGAGCGCCTGCCTGCCTATCGCCCGTCCCAAAAACGTGCATGTGTGCAAGGAAACAGCTCTTGCTGGGGAGGCATTTGAGTCCTTCACAGCTAAAACATGTCTGGCCACGTCAGTCTCAACCCAGCATCCCGAGATGACTCCCTGCATTAGGCTGTGAGTCCCTGTCACCATCAGCGACAACTTCGCTCATCTCAAACAAGCATGAAAAACGGAGTGCTACAGAAACGGGACAGCGGGAGACAGCTCCTGGCAGGTGAGCTCCCACGTGATTTACCCTCCTGACCAAGCATGGCTCTTTCCTCTTGTGCTGCTAAATCAGGGTGCCACGGGGCAGTTACCACCCCAGCAGGAGCAGTGGGGTTAGCTGAGATCTGCCACACTGCATCAGTGGGGGCGGGAGCGGCAGATCCCCGAGGTTCATCCAAACCCCCAGCGTGGGCCAGAATGAGCAGGGGGAGGAACAATAGCAAGGAAGGACACAGGGGCACAGCAGGAGACACAGGGGTGTGGGGAGGCAGCCCGGGTCGGTTGGGAAGGGAGGATGGCAGGAAGAAGGAAGGAAGGAAGGGTAAAGACCTTCGCTCCAGGACTAACAGACTGCAGCGGCAGGTAGGAGGGGCGGTGTGTTGTACAGGTGTGACAGTAACAACAGCGGGTGTCGGGAGGGAGCGGCACCTGAGCGGGGGGAGCAAGCAGAACACAGACAAAAGGACACATTAAAGGAAGGCAGTGGCTTATGCAGCAGTCCCTGCTCCTCAGCAGTGCCACTCTTGGCTGGTTGTGGCTATGGGGAACCCCATACTGCAGCTCACCTCTGGATCTCACTGCAGCTCTGCAGGGTTTGCACGTGGAAGCTGTACTGGACCCAGCAGGGCACTTAAGCCCCATCCCACCTGGGCTATTTCCACCTGCTGCTTGTGGTGCTACCAGGAGAAGCCCCAACCCTGCAGCAGGACTGGCACAGGCACAGACCTGCAGTGCCAGCAGCAGGACAGGCACCTGGACAACGTGTGGGCTCCCCCCACCACCCCGGGGAGGTGTAGGGGTGTGGTGCCCACAAGAACCCCCAGCTCAGCCCAGCAGGTCTCTCTGCCCATGCACACGTACCGCGGATTTCCTCATGCCTGCTCGTGGTTTAGGCACCGGTTTGGAAGATTTTGTTTCAATCATTTCTCCTGCTCCAGCACCCAGAGGCTTTGCTCTCTGGGCTTGCAGGGCGAGCTGGTAGGCGACCTCGAACGCCTGCCCCAACGTGAGGATGATCTCGTACGTCAGGTTCTTTGAGAGAACACAGAGAGCACAAAGCTGTCAGATCACCCTGTGCACAGCAGCTGCTCAGGGGTCACAGACCTTGGCAGAGCCGTTGCCTTCCCATCAGCAGGTCACGTCCTGCTGTGTCCCTGGCAAAGCCACTGAACTCCTGATGCAGGAGAGCCAGAACCATGCTGCCTCCTCCAGGGCCCCCTGCCCAGGACTCTCTGTAAAGCCCCACCAGCATTGCAGTTCAGCAGCATAAAGAAAAACAGCCCAAAAGTCTTGTGCAATTTCGATTCTGCCCAAGTATAAAAGCAAATCACGCTTCTACCCTCTCTGAGTTAAAAGGTTGTTAAATCAGCCCATTATGCTCAACATAATTGAGAGCATGTTAGGGGTTTGTGCACGGCACATTCCCCAGGAGGGAAAGCTCCTGCCCTGCTTTATTCAGCACAGGAGACGGCAGTAACGAAGCCAGACAAATATTCTCTTTGTCCACAGAGTTCTAAAGTACAGGCATTTGGAACCAAGACTACTTTAGGGTAGAAATGGGTGAAAGAACCCTAGAAACAAGCAGTCTGTGAGTAGCCAATAAAGCTGAGGGATGAAACAAATGGGCTGTGAAGGACTGGGAGATGTGACATGACAATGCACTCACCACATCCACAGTGCTGAAGACATGGCAGTAGTGATGGCTGGTCTGCAGGTCCTTGGTGATGTAGGCAAACGTGCAGAGATCCTCAGGGTCCTGAGCAGCACAGGAGATGTTCCGGATCTCGTGCTCAGCAATGACATTCTGCCAGGGTCAACCACAAGCACCCGTCACCCTTCTGGGGATGGCAAATACACCCGGCAAACAGTGGCTGTGGAGGGAGTCCTGGGGACAGGGAAGGGGAGTCTCCCAGCCAGACCAGTCCCAGCTCCCCTCCATGGCAGGAATAAATGGCAACATGGTCCACAAGCAGGCAGTCTGCCAAGCCTTTGGCACTCAGGTAATCATCACCACCTTGGGTGTTCTCCCCCAGCCCCAGGAGCTCCTCAGGACCAGCCAGGGCTTCTGAAGCCACAAAAAGTGATCTGATAGGTGGGACTGCAAGCTGTGCCCCTCCAGACACCAACTTTGAGGCATCTGCAG
Source organism: Drymodes brunneopygia (assembly GCA_013400955.1). NCBI lineage: Eukaryota > Metazoa > Chordata > Aves > Passeriformes > Petroicidae > Drymodes > Drymodes brunneopygia. The sequence goes on from VZTZ01006178.1 coordinate 374,286, forward strand.
CTCACCTTGTTGGAGGCGTCGATGAACTTCACCCCTTTGTACGTGATGGACAGGATTATGGTTGGGATCTTCTTCATGTGCTCCGTGGATTTCTTCAGAAAGAAGAACATTAAAGTGAACAATTGTCAATGGATGCCCTTGTCCCAGCCCACCCCAGAGACTCTCAGGCCCATACAGCAGGGTTTGGGGATCTGGGACCAGGAGAAGGAAAGTTAGCTCCTGGTGGAAGCAGAGGGGAAGGGACAGAGACCTGAAGAGAACCCAGCCCTCACTTTGCCAGTGAAAACACCCACTCTGTCACTGCACAGACCTTCCAGGGACTGGGAACAATGCTGGGAAGGAGCAGGTCACCAGAGACAGTGGCACCACCTGTTTGGTGGTCTGGGGCCTCACAGGGTTTGGGGAACCTCTGAGCTCCCCCCTCCCCAATTCACATCATCCACCACAGGCTGCAAGTGAAGCCCCCAGCCCCAGGGTCTCCTTACCCTCATCTTGGCACAGGCATCCTGTGTAGACTCTGTCCCTCGGAGATCTTTGATCAACATGGAGCCTAAATACTGTGTGAAGGAGGGAGAGATGTTAAATCCTGCCAATCCCAAGGCAATGTCATTGCCCTGAGACCCACACTCAACAGCCTGACCCCCCCAGAGCCTCCTCATCCTCACCATCCCCTAACCAAAAGCCACTTACGTTGGCCTCGTACCCGCAGGACTCGAAGATGAGCTTCTCTGGCTGGTGCTGCCAGTTCTGCACCGGGGCATATGGGGCTGCCAGGCTGGGGGGGCGCAGGGTCAGCTTGGACTCCCGACGGTCCTCCTGCATGGGCAGAAACATGCATGTGAAGCCACAAGATGTTCAACCTGGGCTGGAACAGCTCTCAGAAGGGCTCTTTGAGCTGACGGGTTTGAGGCTGGCAGTGGCCAAGTCCTCCAGGAGCTGGGCAGAGGTGGCACATGGCAGGTGAAGGTGCCAGTGCTGATGGAAGTGTGAGCCATCTATTTTTGAGGTGAAACTGAGGCATAAAGGAGCTGCTGGCTTTAATGTCTGAGGGAAGCTGAGCCTGACCAGCTCCCTCTTTACATTATCCTACCTCCTCCCTGGCTCCAGAGACAGGGGAGCCTGTGCAGAGGGCCCCAGGACACACAGAAGCACCCACTAACCTGTACTTTGTAGCGCTCAGCTCTGGAGTAGGGAGCAACCTCAGTGCCACGATCGTGCTGCCTCTTGGCAGTGTCCCCAGCAGGCAGCAGGAGATCAGCAGATCTGCCTGTGCAGGAGTCGTTCTGGCTCAGGGGTGAGGACGTCTGGGACATCAAGTCCTGGCACTGGAAGGAGCAGACACCACAAAGGGTCCCAGTCAGGCTGGGCTGGGCTGTGCCCCCCATCACTCCTTCTACATCACCCGATACAGGGTGCAGTGAGAGGATTAATGGGGTCAGCTCCTGCTCTGGGGGCTCCTGCCTCAGTGCCAATCCCACCCTTTATCTTCTAACCCCTTATTTGCTCCAGGATGGGTTCAGCCATGTACTGACCCCTTTCTGCCCAGCACGCCTTTGCCTCTGCGTGCTCATCCCAGGAGGGCAGAGGCCACGCCGGGCTGGGGGCAAAGGTGATTCCAGAGGGGTGGGCTCCCCTAAAGCACTGAGCTAAGCCCCCGAGGGCGGTGATGATCAGCCAGCCCAGCAGAGGAGCCCCGGGAGCCGCCGCCAGAGCGCGCCCCGGGCCCGCAGGCACGGCCGGAGGCTCGGCACAGCTGCGGCCGCATTAATCCCATTCAGCCCACTCGCTTGATTTGCCATTGACGTCCGCCCGCCCCCCGCGCTGGAGCGCACCAGCTGCAGCGCCAGGAAATGCTGCAAATGGCCCATTCTCCCACCCAGCCTCCCCGGGCAGCATCTCAATCAGCTGAGCCGCACCAAAGCAGCCTCTCCCCGCCTCAGCCCCGCTGCCTTCAGCCCCGTCTGGCTCACGGTGCAGATCCTTGGCTGCTGGGCCCTCCTGGGCTCCTGCTGCCCGACACAGGGGGTTGAGCAGTGGGTGAAGGTGCAGGGTCTGTACTGGGCATCCTCCCAGTGCAGCACCAGTGTGAACTCTGTTATCACACTTGAACTCAGTTCCTAAAAAATCCTGTGTCACCAAGCAGGGCACAGCAGCCCAACCTGCTTCAGCTAAGGCTGTTTGGGTTGGAAAGCCTTGGGAATCCAAGAGGGCAGAGCTCTGCAGCAGGGCAAGGACCAGATGTTTAGGATGGGTAAACTCTAATCACTCCAGTTCCTGCTCCAGGAAGCTGATTAGCAATCTCTGGTAGGAGGCAGCACGACATGCTGCCCCATTCCTGAGCTCACAGGGTTGCACTGAGCCCAGCAGCTTTTGCCAAATTCAGCTCTCAAAAGCCAGTTTTCAGGAAGAAGGGGGGAATGTCGTGCTTCCCTCCCCGCCAAACTCCATAACAAGGGCCTGACATCCAAATGCTGCCACTCCTGCAGCAAAAATCAACATCCACACATCTTGTCAAGTGCTATTTGGCAGCGAGAGCGGGAGCTCTCAGCAGCCCAGGGAGAGGGCTCCAGATCCCAACGGTGCAATCAAGCACCAAGTCCCAGCTGCAGCCCCTCTCCAGCTGGGCTGAAAGCTCCCACATCTCTGACCAGGAAATAAGGCAAGAAAGTGGGCTCAGAGCTCCCCTCCGTGCAGGACAGAGGTGAGACAGGCACACTGGACCCCTCCAGTGTAGGCACCTGATCCCAAGGGGCAGCCTGACCTTTGCCACAGGGTCAGCATCCAGAGGCTGCCCTGCAAGGGCTGGAATTATCTTGCCCTACTCACTGCAATCGCAGGGGTGCCCCTGCACATGTATTTACTGCCTGGGTGGCTGGAGAGGATGAGGTGAGCAGCTGAACACACACCACTGGCCATGGCAGGATTTCTCCCAGCACTGACACACATGCCAGGCAGGGAACCACGAGCAGGGACTCACTCTCAGCTGTGAGAACCGTGGTGGCTTGGCCGGTGGCTCCTCATAGGGCCTGTCTGCCAGCGAGGCAATGATCCTCTTCCGATGGCCCAGCAGGTTCACTTTCAGCACCTGCAGGGACAGAGCACGGTCACCACGGGCACAGAGCCACTCTGAGAGACTTGTGACAAGTCCCAGCCCCAGGGGATGGGGCAGGACCTCGCTGTCCTGGCAGGAGAGGGTTGACACTCACGTTTACTATCTCCAGCTCCCAGAGGTTTTTCACAGTGTCGATAGAGCTGTAGCCACTCGAGAGGAAGGACTGGATGTAATCCTGCAGCCCCAGGGAGTCGAGCCATGCAGGAACTGATGGCTGGCTATTCCCATCACAGCCCAGGGGTTTCAACTGTGAAAGCACAAGGAAGGTGTTAAAAGCTGCAGGAGCTGGGATCCCAAGGGATATGGGGGTCAGTGAAAATCAGTTTACAGGCCATCACCATCTCCACTAGCCAGTAACAAAAGCACTGTATAAACAAAAAAATGTGCTTGGGATCCAGACTGGCAGGAGGAACAATCCCAGCATGGAACCTCCTCTTCCCTGCCATTCCCCAAACCCTTCTCACAGCCTGTGAGATTCCTCCATGGCCAGAGTGGCAGGGTCTGGCTTTTGTTTCCCCTGTGTTCACAGCCATGCTTGGCAATGCCCCATCCTGAGCTGGTGCTGACCTTCGGGAGGGAGCGAGCAGCCTGGAGCAGCTTCCGGCGGTGCTGGGGGTCACCGATCCCGATATCCCGGAGGTCCTGGTCTTCCATGACATTACAGCCCTGGGGGGACAGGAGGGGACAACAGGAGCCACATCAGGTGTGTGAATGGACATCACACAGTTACAGCACCCTCCTGACTTGACCTCCAGCACATCCTAGCAGCAGAAGGAAGAGGAGGAGGAAGGCTTCCAAGGCTGGGAGCTCTGCCCCATGTACCGACCTTGGGCACGAGCAGAGCTGCAGCACACGAGCAGTGCCCTCCCCTCCCACCCACAGCCTGCTCTGGGAGCCACTTCCAGCCTTTAGCCCCGGGGCCTGGCTTACAGCCACCTCCCGTAGGAGGCACACACAGAGGCTTTAAACATCGTGTAACAGTGCCCAGGCAAACCCCAGCTCCCTCCATGCCTGAGCAGGGGCTCTGAGTTCTGCTCAACCTCCCTCCACGGCCACAGGGAAACCTGCACTGCTTTCCCTGGCAGCAGAGGAAGGTCAGGTGTCTCCTCCTGCCTCAGGCAGGGTCAGAGATGCTCTGGTCACCCCACACTGTTAAAACCCATTTTCTACCCCCTTCCCCCTGCAGAGCAGAAGCACACAGACTCTACCCCCCCTTTAAAAGCCTCTGTCACAACCTGCTTCCCTACCCTCCTACCTGGGCAGAGCTCAGCAGGACCAGTCTCCCCACGCCTGGCAGAGCTGTGTGACTGAAGGCTTCAGCTGGAGCCTGGACCCCTCCCTGTCCCTGCCTCCCTCTGCTCCCCAGAGAGTCCCAGCAGAAGGTGTGAGCCAACAGCGCTTCACTGCTCCACATTTTGGTTTTATAAGAGAAACCCAATTAAGGCCGGCCGCAGGGAAGGTGAGGGCAGGTGAGATTGCCAGGCACCGTCCATGAAGGGCAGCAAGGGTTCCCCTACCCCCTCCCATCCACAGTTTAGTGGGATTGCAGCTCGTGTGCTTTGCTGAGTGCTACCTGCCTTAAATGCAGCCCCCGAGCGTGTCCTTGCTCCCGGCCACGCCAGCAGCTGCTCTGCTCCTGCCAAGCAGCACCACTGCCACTTCCATAGAGGGTGTGGTGACAGCAGAGCAGGGTGGCACACAGCTCTCCACCCGGGAGCTGCTCTTCCCTCGGCCACGCAGGAGCACTCAAGGAAACAGGGAATTAACAACCAAGATAAGAGATGTCCAGAGATCTCTCTGCCAAGCGGGAGAGCTGCCCTGCAGCCCAGACTGCAGCCATTTAGCAAACAGCAGTGGCAAACGAGCAGTGGGTGGCAGGAGGCAGAGCCCTCAACACCCCCTGACGGGGCTCCTCTGCCTCCCCCTCCCTCAGCAGGTCAGATCCCATACAGAATCCCTAGAGAGTTGGGAGGGGACAGAAGAGCAGAGCCGAGCTGACAGCCACAGCACAAAGGCATTTATTTGTCTGAGAGTTGTTTAAACAGCAGAAAGAGTCGGGACTAAATGGCTCTGCAGCCCACGAAGGGAGGGGGGGTTCATTCTGTATTTTCCAAAAGGCCAGTTCACAGCCTGTGCTGGTCAGGGTCATTGTGCTGGGAAGAGCTACTGCCACTGCCCCAGAGTGCCTGCAGACACCAGACCATGGCCAGATCCATCTGCCCTGCACCCCACAGCCTGTGAGCAAGGCCAAGGGACACCTGAGTGGTGACTCTGCACACCATGAGCTGTGAGAGGATGGAACCACATCATGTGAATTGTTCTGTGCACCCCTCAGCTGCACAAAATCAGTGAGTAAGATGAGGCAGGTTGTTGCTGAAGGCTCCAGGCTGCCCATTTGGTACCAGAGCAGTGACTTTCTTGGATTGGGAACAAACCCCCTGTGATTAACACAAGGAGCTGCTGCTGCCAGGGCAGTGACCTCCAGCTGGTGGGCAGCAGCATCGCACGAGAAACATCCCCTCCCCTTTTCTTGTTCACAAATTTTAAGCCAAAGAGCCACATTTAATGTGCATTCCTGTAACAGCAGGAGATTGTGTGCTCGGCTCCGGGGAGGAGGGGAGGGATTAACGGGGATTAACTCCCCTGACAGACACCTCACCTGGCAGGAATGCAGAGTGTCTGTGAGGAATTCATCTCCCAGAGAGAGATGGCTTGAAAGGGTGTTTTGAAATGGACAAAGAAGGCCAAAGCAAGTGATGGCATTTCTCTCATAGGTTTGGAAAGCAAAGTATGACTGCCCTGAGTGGGGGAGGAACAGGGAGGGACTGAAGTGCCCACAGCAGGTTATTGTCACACCTCGGGTACCCAAAACCTGCAGTTCCCAATGCCTGGGCCCACTCTGCACCCTCAACCTGTTCATCTTGGGGCTCTGTGGCTCCATCCCCCAGCAGAGAGCCAAGGCTGAAGCTGGGGGAGTGCAGGGAAGATGCTGGCAAGGGCAGAGCTCACAGCCAGCCCTTCCCTTCGTGCCACACGGACAGCAGGAACAGTCGGCAGCCAAACGAGCTGTGACAATGGTGAAGTGTAATTTTCATGTATAAAAACTAAACAAGCTTGCTGATCCTTTTTACATTTTCACTCATGCTCACGCTCCAGCGTTGAGCCCTTTTTGGTGCTAATCTCCTTTGGCACAGCCATGATCCCTCATGAGCAGCACAGGGCTGGTGGCTCTCGCTCTCCCACAGGGCACCAGTGCCAGCCTCAAGGCAGGGCAAGAGTTGTTCTCCCACTCAAACTCCAAGAAAATTGCTTGCTCTGTAGCAAGGATACAAGGTAGTTAAATGCTGTGAAGCCTACAGCTTTCTCCTGCACTCCTTATTTTTATGTGTCACATTAAATTCCCTCAGTGCCAGTCTGTATTCCCTGGGTGCTTAACAAGGATAGACAAAGCATAGCAGCTCCGAACAAATCATTCCAGCCCCTGGTGCAGGAGAAATGTCCTTCAAACCCCTCCGGATTTCATCTCCCATGGAAAACAATAATCTGCTACTAAAAGAGAGAATTAAATACAAAGACACTGGAGATCTTTTAACCTTTGCCAGCCCCAGAGATGAGCCAGACTTTAAACCTGTCTGCACCCAAATGCCCTCAGATGAACCAAGGGGCAGAGCTGCTCTGCTTGGCCCACTGCTGCTTTTTAGTTTTACCCTCTGGTGCTGGCCACAGGTCAGCAGATGCCACCTCCCAGTGCCCCTCTGAGGGCACAGGGCAGCACCAGCTCCCACCCAGCCCCTCCCCAGGTCCTCTGAGGACGGGCTCAGTGGGGAGAGCAGGGCTCTCTGATGTGCTCTGCCATCAACCCAGTCCTCCAGGAGCCTCCAGCAGCAGCCTCAGAGACGCCAATTAGAATCAGAAAGACTTTCCCAAGACGTGTTTCCCATTTTATTCCTTGTGACAAGTGCTTTTACCTTGCGTGTTCCTCCTGGGTGCCCCAGCTCTGTGGGGCTGAGCAAAGCAAGGGAGGCTCAGGGCTGGCCTGGGCCACAGCTCTCACTGTCACCCACATTTTGGGGCAGTGAGGGACACCCAAGAGCTCCTTCATCCCAAAACCTCACCGTGTGCTCTGTCAGGAACCAGCCCCCATTTGGGCTCAGCCAGGGAAGGGACACAGGGGCTGAAATGCATTACCTGGGGCAGAACTCCTCTGCTTCACTGGCAACTCAAAGAGCTGAACCATCAGCCCAGTCAAGACACCTGAATCTGGGTAGGGTGAGTCCCATCCCGGGTCCCAGCTGGCACAGACCAGCTGCCAGTCAGTCAGAGGGACCTTCATTCCCCAGCCTGGCCTCCAGCTGAGCCCCCTCCATGGAGAGGCACAAATACACACCACACCATGAGGGACACTCCTGAGCCCTGTCTCTGCCCTCCCCACAGCCCCGAGGGAGGGCAGGGATGTGCCAGTGACCTGTGTCCTCACTGGGAGCCCTGTGGGATGCTGGTGCAGCCGACCTGTCTGCAGAGACACGAGTGCTTGGAAAAAGGGTTGGCTTTGGTCACACCTCACTGCCTGCACTGTAGTTAAACAGCCTGTGAGGCTCCAGGTTTCTCATTAAAGGGAAAAAAAACCACAGTCAGAGGTTACCTGGCAGAAGGCAGCGTCCCCTCCTGCTACTGAGGTGACCCCAAAGTGACTGAGCCGAAGGCAGCGCTGCCGAAATCTGCCAGATTCCTCCTCCAGCAGGACACTCTGCAGGCACTTAACTACTCAATTTTCAGATGCTGCTTCTTCCCCAGAGCCTGGCGTCTGTCCATGCTCTCATTCCAGCTAAGGAAGGGCCCGAGGCTCCGAGTGTTCCGTGCGGGATGTGCGGCCGGGCCGGCAGCGGATGGACCCCGACGCTGCTGGGAGCTCACCCTGCACGGGGAGCACGGGGACCAGGACTTGTCTGCTATCAAAAGCAACAGATGCAAAACCCAAACACAGCATTCCCAGACTACAAAGGCTCCTGCAGACACCCCAAGCAGAGAGACAGCTGAAGTGCACACAAAGCTCTTTCTCTTTTTCCCCTCAGTGCGTTCGAGACAATTTGCATCTTGTCGAAGATTCTGCTGTCACTGCTCTTTCTCTGCTTTTGGCAGCCTGGATGTGGGAGATGGAGACGTGTCCAGCTCACAGCTGGGCCCTGCACACCCAGGTCTCAGAGCAGGGGAACCCTATTTGGTCATAGAAATCTGTGTTTGTAATTGGCCTTGTGATCTGTGGGGTTTGGTGCCTTCCCTTAATGGCATCTGCAGTCTGGGGTGCTTGAGTGGAAAGCAGGGGAAAGGATCTGTTTGGCCATGGGCACAATGACAAAGCCCCAGCTCTTCACAGAGCATCGAGTGGGAAAGGGGCTCATAACAAAACCCTACAATAAATCTGAGATTAGCACACAGCCATTTCATTTTTGTTTAATTTTCTTCCCCATGCAGACTGGCAGCGTGACAATGGCAACGGAGGGGATCGGTCATGGTTGTCAAATTCAGGCAATTTTATTGAGAGAAAAAAAAATTAACTGCAACTTTAATGGCTTTTTTAATGTTTATGGGGCCTGGAGCTACTAATGAATCAAATATAAGTATCCTCTAAATTGCCAGCTCTGGTCCACCCACTTTGCTCCTCAAAATCCACTCCAACCTCTCTGCTCCCCATGGAGTCCATTCCTGTTATCTGGGGAACTTTGGTGCAGCTCTGAAACGTTCCCCAAGATCCTCAAATTTCCTTCAACCCCAGATCCCTGCATCCCTCTGCTCTCACCATTCTCCTCCAGAAAAAACCCAAACACCCCTACCATGGTGGATAAAGCACAATCCTTAGGAGCCTCCCAAGGATCAGCCAGGACCCACTGGGGAGATGTCAAACAAAATTCATTTAATTGAATGAAGCGATTCCCACTCAGGGGCTTGGCAGAGACCCTCACCCCAGAGTCCAACTGCACTCTTAGGGGCTTATTCAGTGCTCCACAGTCAGTCTGGGGACCCTGGCATGTGTTCCTGGGGGCTGGCAGCAGTCACCAAATCCAGAAACAGCCACCCAGAGCTTCTGCCCAGCTGAGGAGAGCTCGCTCCAGTTCCAGCCTGACACAGCCCAGGCATGAGCTACACAGGGCTCACCTGAGTCTGCACTAAAATCCCTGCACCAGCTGTGGTCAGGCCATGTTGTTGCTGTGCTTCAACAAGAGCAGATGCAGTAAAACCCTGTCAGGGGTCTCTGGTGGGCCCCTGCTCCTCACAGGTCATTCCTGGGTGCAAACAGCTACTGGAACGTGTCAGTGCAGTTTTCCCTGAATGGCTACTATAAAATGACAAGTTCTATATGAAAATAGAAAAAAGCTCTGGGGCAGACACATTCCCAGAGCATGTCCAAAGCCTGGCTGCTGCCCAGGGAACCAGCAACTGTGCACCAAGCTGGGCCATTCAGAACTGGATCAGGCAGAGCTGAGTGACTGAGGACACAGGAGATGCCAGTGCTCCAGCAGGGCAGGTACCAGGTGAGAATGAGGATCCTGCAGGTGTCAGCCCTGCCACCCAAATCCCACGATCTGCAGAGCAAAGGAGCCCTGGCTTTGTTCACACCCCATCAGATGTGGATCAGGGCTGTCCTCAGCCCAGGAAGGCATGAGAGGTGCTGAGCTCAGCTCACACACCCAGCCAAGCTGAGCCAAGGCCTCAGCTCCACATTTATCCTGGTTTTGCCTGCACACACAGAGAGAAGGGGAAGGAAAGGCTGTTCCATTAATGAACAACACCACAGGCTAATCTAACATGGCCCTGAATAGCATTTAATCAAATTAATGTCAGTATTCTGAATTATTTGTGGACACCCCGTTCTTCCACCACCATCATTTTTCTACCACTTCTCCCCAATTACAAAAAAATAAATAAAACCCCCCAGAGGAGCCCAGGGCACAACACACAGAGAACAGATTTCCCTTTCTGACGCTGTCTCATTGAATCAGCATTAGCTGCTTTCCACACACTCCATGGGAATCCAGGCTTGAACAATAAAAAAAAAGCCATAAAAATTGGTTTATGTTCTCTTTTTACCTGCTCATTTGTGAATCAAAATATCTTTGAACTGAATAAAAAGTTCAACTCCAGAACAGTGATACAACTGCCAGAGCACGCGGGGTTTGCCCTTCTCAGATGTCAGCCCAGAGGAAGCTGCCGGGGCAGCAGCAAGGTCCCGCCCTCCGGGGGAAGGGGAAAGCTTTTGCAAGCATCTCGGATACATTTATGGGATCTGTGGGATCACAAAACACCGTGTGAGGGAACAGGTAATGGCATTTCCTTCCCCACTTCTGTGGTGGAACTCCACCATCAATTATTGCAATTCCTTCTCATTACAGTGGCCACATCCTCGATGGGCAAAGTCCAGCCTGATGTTTCCCTGGGTTAATCCCTGTTTGCTGCAGGAATGCACTGGGCATCCCAAAACCCATTTCCTATGGACTTCCCAAAAGGGGCATCTGTGGCAGATACACTGGTGAGCACAGCAGACACGCTGGGGCCAAGCTCCAGGAGCAGCAGAATCCCTCTTGGTCCATATTCCTGTGACATTTTTCCTGCTCTCCCAGCTCATTGCCCGCCAAGGACAATTAAGTCCTTTTATTGTGCACTTTTCTGGATGACACTTTTCACTCGCTGCTGCAGCTTTGTGATCTGACCTTTCACTCCCCTCCTCTGCTGAGGGATGAGGCAATGAGGCTCCTGGAACCCGGCGCACGCTGCGGGGCCGCGTTGCTCCACGTGGGAGGCAGCAGTGCTGCTCCTCCTGGGTGGTGGGGTGGCCATTCCTGGTTCACTGGAGCTGCTCACATTTGGCAGGCAGTGCTGCTGAGGGTTTTATCCTACTTGCAGAGCTGTGTTTTTGCTAAGTCAAGGACAGCACAGCCACTGCCAGCAGCTTCGCCTCGGTTGTGTTCACCCACCGCACAAATAAACTTTCCCCTCTGATGAAGGAATCCCAGAGGGCTGCAGAGCAGGGAAGGATTGGAAGCACTATCTCCACTTGAGCTGCTCCTAATCCCAGCTGCCTGCACAGGCTGCTGCCTAATTCCAGCTCCATATGAAAAGCAGCAGCTGAGTGTCCCAGTCTGACTGCCCCGTGGCAGTGGTGCTGGCCATGAAGGTCACTTGGTGGCAATGCAGAGGCTGAGGGAGAAGCTGCTGTCTTGGACAGTGGGGTTTGTGCTCAAGAGTGGCAGAATAACAGGGAAAGCCTCTTCCCTGCCTTCTCCATAAACACAATGTGGTCACTATAGGCAACTTGAAGGGAGTAGAAGAATTTCTGCAGACACAGAGATGTGGCCCAATACACTGAAGTGGGAAGAGAACTCCAGTGTTTTGGAAAGCCAAGCTACCTAAATTCATCTTTTACCACCCCTTTCCTCCCTCAACCAAGCCAAAAGATTACACAATCCAAGATCTGTGCAGCCCTTGGTCCCTTCCCAGGAACACAGACGTGGACGAGGGCGCTCCAACGTCACGTCACATCCATGTCCCAATAATCCTGCTGACTTGTGCCAGCCATACCCATCCCTGAGTGAAGCCAATGCCTGATCAACTTTGTCCCAGATGCAGAGCTGGAATTCCCAGTGGCAGAGAGGAGGCTCCAGAGCAGCTTTCCCTTCCACAGCACAGCCTGTGAGACACTCATGGCTCTCAGTGTCACCTGAGGGAGCCGTGGGTCCCCTGAGCCCCTCTCAGCTGTTGGTCAGCAGACCCTGAGAGGAGAAGAGAAGGGTCCTCACCCTCTCCCTGCTGCCCACTCCAGCTGCAGCCTGTCCAGTGAGGTGGCCAGCACGTGGCTGGAGCACAGCTAATCCCCTAATCCCCAGTTCCTGGAGTTCTGAAAATAACGGAATTATTATTTTTGGAAACAACACATGTTTCTGCCTTCCTATATTAACATCTAATTAAGAAGCCAAATTTATTTACAGAGCGCTTTCCAAACTCCCTTTACACACAGTGTGCTCATGAATCATTTCCCTACCTGGGGATAAAGGCTCTTGTGACACGGGGCACAGATTAACGCAGGAGCCAGCTGAAAATACCCAGGGAATCAAGAATTCCTGAAAGCAGACCTGGCTGCAGGACAGACCACCATAGCACCAGCAAGCCCAGCACCCCCAGTTTGTGTCTCTTACACCCCTGTCCCAGCCCTGGGGCAGACAGGGCACTTTAAACCCTGTTTCTCCAGTGAGGAACAGCACCAAGCACCGGGTGCCTGCACACAGCAGCTCTCAGGTCCCTGCTGCAGGGACAGGAGATGCTCCTTGTTACACTGCTCTTAATCCTCCTCTGAGCTGCCATCTACTACAGGCTGAGTGTCCTCCTCAGTAATTAAAGGGCTCTTTTAGGACACTGCCCTGCTCTGTTGCCCACCATCTCTGCACACTGGGCACTTTTCTCCTGGTTTGCCCCCAAAAGGCACCTGGGGACCCCAGAGCGAAGGGACCATCCTGGCACGTCAGAACACCCTGCAGCTCTCTGAGCAGGGAGCAATGTAATGCAAAATCTTGCACAAGTATTTTCACATCAAAGGAGTCCCAATTTCCCAGTCTGGGCTACTAAAAGTTAATTAATCTCATAACCCACCTGGCAATTTGCAAACCATTACACAGCGTTCTTTGGACCTTGAAATACTGAACACAGAGAGGCCCTAAGATGGACTAATCCTTACACAGAAACTGTTGAACTCCAGGGAAGTAATGCACTTAGTTTGGAATATTCACTGCTAGAGACTGCAAGGGGCAGCCAATAAAGCAATGCTTGTGCAAAGAAGAGGACTGGACAGCCCAACACGCAGAGCTCAGTTCTGAGCCCCTGCTCTGCCCAGCTTCAGTGCTCACAGCAGTTTTAATAATTCATCCAGGAACATCAAAAACACCACTAGAACCAAATTAACTACTTGTTCCTCACTTGTGCTCTGTCTGAAGGTTTTGCTCCCCCAACACCACAGAGGGAAAGACTCTAAATAATTCAATTTTCCTGCTGGGCTGATGTATTAGCTTGGAGTTCTCAGGGCTGGGATGAATGGATTTAAAGCCAGGGCTGGCGCAGGTGCCAGGGTCAACTCCCTAGGAAAAGAGATAAGCAGCAAAATGGAAATCAGCTGGGGTTTGCAGGAAATCTTTGTGAAATTATTTGACCTTTTAAATTTGAGAGGAATAAGCAAATGAGTGTCCCACACCCTGAATCCAGCAGCAGCTAACTGCTGCACTGGGAGCAGCCACCCAGCACTGGACAGGGAAGAAAAACATCCAGCCATGAAGAGAGCAAATCCTCCCACGTACCCAACACCATCACACAGAGGGACACACACAGGAACCTTTGCTACTGTAGTTCTGAGCTGAGTGAGATCCATCACCCCTGGCCAGGCAAGGGAAAGGTGTTTTATCTGCAACTGCTGGGTGAGAGCAGCCACTGACCCCACAATGATCACAGATCCATTAGCAGTGGATCCCGAGAGGATCTACAAGGTTATTTCATTTGAATTTGTTGCACCATCTCCAACCAGCCCCAGCACACCCAGGGATGCTGAACCCTCACACATCCCTGGCCAAGTGTCCCCTGAGGTTTGGGACTGGCTGGGTGGGACATGGGGTGAAAACCCCAGCAAAGCCCAGCTCTGGAGGGGAGTGTTGGTCCTGTCAGGGGAAGGGAAGGCAAATGGCCCAGCTGCTCGCTGTGGAGACCAGGAGGCACAGCTGGATAGATCCCACAACATTTATCCTCCTGGCCAGGTCATTTTTTAAAGTGTAATTACACCCTGCCTTTAAGCAGCCCAACTGATGCTGCCCAGGTGTGCACATGCTTCCTTGAGCCTCCATCCATGCCCTTTTCTGGCTTCCTGTCTCTCTCCAGCTGTCCCCCTTACCCTCCCCACCAACGATGGCCACTGTGTGTTCCTAAACCCCCTCACCCAACCACATCCTCCTGGTGTCACCTCTCTGCACTGTCCCCAGCACCAGAGATGCCCCCGCTCCCGTTCCAAGGCAGGATGCTGCATTAGCCAAAATGACTTTTCCAAAGGTTTACATACATTTTTTGTTATTTGCCAAACTTAGAGTTCACATTCAAAAGCATTTCTTTAAGCCATGCAAGGAGAATCCCTCCTGCAGCACCAAGATTTTCCCTCTTTGCAGTTCATCATTCTACACGAATTCTTGAATTTTTACACCGTGCAGCTTTAAGTTTCTGGACACTGGTTATTAAAACCCCTCAACCCTGAGCATTCCCATGTCGTCATCATTAGATTTCAGAGCCAACAGTGTCAATGCAATTAGGTACAGTTCATTAACATACTGCCTGCATGCTCTGAGCAAGTACAGTTCCAACAAGAGGTCTGCTGCCTCCTTCAAAGCCCAGAGCACAGACTGCTCAGCGGTTCCATCAAAACACCAGCGAATTGCAGTCCCCATTTCTGGAGTGAATTGGACAGTAAAGATTTAGGGGGCAGATTAAACAAAATCTTCAATCAACATTTTAGCGAGAAAACCAGTAACACCTGAATTAAATGCAAAGACCTGACATAATTCTCATCTATTCCTTCCACACCCCCCAAGAGCGTCGTGCCGGGCGGCAGAACCTGGCTCTGCCCGGTGCCTGCACGGGGCATGGGCAACACGGGGAGCTTTGGCCAGGCCATTGCCCAGAGCCTGGGGGCTCTGGTGGGCACTCACCAGGAAGCGAACATCGTCGAAGCCGTTCAGGAGCAGCTTGCTCTCGTACTGTTGCAGGCCGATGGACTCCAGCCACTCCCCGACGCTCTGCTCCAGCATCCGCGAACCTGACGAGAGAGGAATCGGCAGCCGCTTGAACAGGGAGAAACCGTTCAGGCGGTAGCAGCGGCACTCTGAGGAGGACAGATGGCATTGCCACATCATAGTCATTACCATAAAGAAACTCAAAAAATTATGCTCAGAGTACAACAAATCAGCGGGCAGACAATTCCTCTTGTGTGCACAGAGCATGGACAACAAGCTCGCAGTGCCTCGGCGGGCTCCGGGTGCGAATCTGGACCGCAGTTCACACTCAGGAAAGAAACTCCTCGCCCGGGCAAAGATTCAGAGGTGCTGCTGGGGCGCTGAGATCACAGGCACTGCTGTCAGGGCTCGCGAGTTCCTCGCCAGGCAAGCACATGAAGCCCAACCCCACGGGGATGCAGATCCACTCCTTGGCTCAGCGGAAGGGGGCGGGAGGAGAGCAGCAAACTTCCACCCGAGGCATTCCCAGGCAGTCGCAGGTGCGAGGGAAGGGAGTGGAGCTGTGCCAGTCCTCTCATCCGCGCACCTCTGGATACAGCCCCGACTCAGCAGAGAGCACGGAGCACCCTGACAGAAAACAGCTTCATGCAGCCGAGCCAGCTCGGACACGGCGGACGCTGGGGGAAGCAGCAGGAGCCCAGGCAGAGCGGCTGTCCGCGGGAAGACACGCAAGACAAAGGAAGCACAGACTGCAGCAGCGGAGAGGAAGGGCTTGTGCTCTTCCTCCCCAGCAGTCCTGAGAGAGGCAAACCATGGCAGGGGCTTCGTCTCACCGTTACCGTGTCATGGGGAGCCCAGGCACACGTCCGGCAGCCCTGGCTCTGTCATTTTACGGCTGCTTGGCATTCCAGCACGCTGCCCGGACCTCTTGGCATTCCAGCCCAGCCCCACCACTGCACCGTGTGACAGCACAGCCAGGATGGTTCTCATCCAACACTGCTGGTCCTGCCAGGTGTTGGGCACGCACCTGGATTTGCCCTTCCTTCATTTTCTCCGGCCGAGTGCAGCCGCCGCACAGAACCCCTCGCTCAGACGGGGAGCAGCTCTGCAGGAAGGAGGCATTTCGGTTCCCTGCTCCCAAGCCATGGCAAAAGGAAAAGAGCAAAATGCAAGCACACCCTTCTCCTCTTCCTGCAGCAGCTCAAGTCCAAGCCATGCCCTGGCACCTCCCCTCAGCCTCTGATAAAGGAGATTCCTCCCAACACCTGCGGAAGCCCTGGCAGATGAGCTCTCCCTTCCCTCACCCCTGGGATGAGTCCAGTGACTTGTTACTCTCCTCTAGTAAAGCTCAAGACCATAAATACCACCAAAAAAAAGTTCAGAGATCTCCTTTACATCAGGGAATTTGTTATGCAAGATAGGCAGATTTTCAGGCTCCCTGGCACGTCTGTTCCCAGTATGGATGCAAAGAAAAGGATGAGCAGGAGACCCCCGTTTGCTTCCTCTGAACCTTCAGGTCAGCTGAAGCAGTTTGGTACCTTCCAGCCATCCCTCCCCACTGTGCTGCAATGGCTGCACAGCAGAGCTCACGGTGTCATCTGCAGATTCCTGGGGTAATTCCTGCTGGCTGCTCCAGGGGGTTGCTCCTGTGCCGGTATTTGGGAGCGCCGGCCGGTCCTTCCAGCGCACGCGGCAATGCTGAGATCACAAAAGGCTTCTGCCTCCCTCCCCTGAGCCAGCCCGTGCTCCGGGGCAGCAGCTAAGCCCGGACTGTGTGCCAGGAGCTCCCGCTCCTCCGCTCTCCATCCTCCCCTCCATCCTCATCCTTTCCCCCGCCGGTCCCTGCGCTCTGCCGGCGGCTGCGGCGGCGGCTTTGTCTGAGCCGGCGAGCCCCACGCTCCACGCTGTCCCTCCCTTCTCCTCATCCTCTCCCCCCTCCCAGCGCTCCCACCCGCCGCGAGGGAGGCAGCGGCTCCCGTAACTCTCCAGTGGAAATCACTGACTCCTCAATATTTACTCGATGATGGACAACAAGGCTTGGGGGTTTTAAAAAATGATGTCACAGGTCTGCTTCGACAGATCCCAGTGATTTGTGGCTGGCTCAGAATTAATTTATCAAGAGAGAGGTGAGGAAGTGTTGCTGCCTACCACAGCATTCCTGGGAGCTGTTGGGGTATTGGCAGGGGGAATGAAACCACAGTAGCTCCTGCTCCTGAGCTCCTGAATTTAATTTTTAAAATTATTTATCCTATTCTGCCTTGCATGCACTTGTAAATACGTTTCTGCTTTCAAAAGGGAAACCTATAGTGATACCAAGTGCAGGTTTTCTGTTTACAAAACGCTTTCAAGTAATGACAAAATGAAGAGAGGGAAGTATTTGGAGGCAGAGAATTGAGTGGTTTCCTTTAAAAAAAGAAGAACAGATGCCCAAAGCACCCCAGGCTGACAACTAAGGTGCCCTAAATACACCTGATACTTGTGTGTTACAAGGATGATACAAGAACAGAAGAATCGCAGCACTTGTGCCCCCTGGCAAGATCCTGATTACAACTTCTGACTGGAATAAACTCCTGTTCCTCAGCTCCATCCTTCCCCTTATGCTCCACATTCTGGGAACCCTGCCTTGGAGAGGCCTGCAGCTGGCACGGGGGGAACCAGTGGGCAGAGCTGGAATGATGAGTGCACTCCCAAAGCTTTGTGGACAGAAGGACATCACGGTGCCTCCTGCAAGGCTCTTCTCAAGTCCCACAGCACAGAGAGGAAGAGGCTGCCAGGGTTCAGGAGGGGCTTTCAGGTGTTACTGTTTCAGTAATGATCTTTAGTGTGAAGTTTGCACCTGTCTGGAGGATGAAATCAGTGTGTGCTGTGCTGGACCAACATCATCCCAACTGCTCATGGATATTGGGTGCAGAGAGACACAAATGTCTGTTCCAAGGCTAAACTTGGAACCCACCTCCCTCAAGAAAAAGGGCAGGTGGAGTTTGGAATCCCAAAAATGATGGTGTTCCTTGACTGCCCAAGCTCCAAGATGCCCCTGCCAGTCCTTACCCAGACACCAGGCAGCTGTACACAGTAACTGCTCATACAACCAGCCCCAAACACACTTATCCAAACAGGAACTGCCAACAAGGCATTTCACCTTTCCACACCCCAAGCTAGTCAGGACCCCCAATATCCTCAAAGCTCCCCCATTTTTAAGGATGAGAGAGCATTTGGAGAGCTCCCTGGTGCTCCGTGCACATTCACCGTGACCTGAAGCACAACAACAGCCTCACAAAGCCCTGTGCAGGAAAAGCCAAATGTGTGGGAGCTCCCACAGTGAGGGGCTGGCAGAGCTCTGCCTGCTCCAGGGAAAGGAGGGACAAACAGGGAATGTGCCCAGCAGGTGATCTGCACACGAGGGATCCCAATCGGAGTGTGACAGAGCACAGCCCATGGGCAAACCCTGGCTCCAGGACACAGCAGCTCCTGTGCCCACCTCCTCCAGGGTGTCCATCTTGCTGAGAGCTCCCTGCACAGCTGCAGGTCTGCAGGAGCACTGGCTCCTCCTCTCCCCTCCATGTCAGACCTTTCCCTGGCTATCGATCCATCACAGCCCGGACCGGTGCAGGGAGGGCTGGCAGAGCAGGGAGCACAAACCCACACAGAGCCTCAACTCCTCTGCAAAGCCACCTGACCCTGGAATGCAGAGCATGAATCAGGCTAAACTCCCACTGGGAACAGTGGGTTCCCCCTCACCTAAGCAAAAACCTGAGTGACAAATGGATCTGAGGTGAGCTGTGTCACAGCCCGTGTGAGCTGCGTGAGCGGATGTGCATTAGCATCTCATCAGGAGGAGCTGCTGCCCACCCAGAGTCAGAGCTGCTCTGCTGCAGCAGTCTGGAGGTGAAGGATTTAAAAGGACAGAATCCCTCGTGGTGGCAGCTCTCCAGCAAGCTTGAGTCCTGCTTTTGCTCACAATTCAAAGGCAGAAAAGGGAACTCATGTTTTAAGCATCCTCCAAGAGCTTTGTTCAGTGGGTATCGATACCTGCAGGTGCATTCAGGAATGCCCAGGATCACCCTTCCCAAGGCACCTGGCAGATTAACCACATCCAAAGGGCATGGCCACCATGGCACCCACACACTGACCCACCATGGCACCACCCAGCCCTGCTCAGCACAGCTGCTGCCCTCATGGAGGAAAATCCCACAGCTGCATTCTGTAAAACTAAAGGAATCTTCTCAAGAAGTACAGAATTAAAATTGCTGGCAGCAGCACTGAGCATCATGTGGGAACCCAGGTCTGCTCCTCCTGTGGCCAGAGCTTTCCTCTCCCTCCCAGAGCCAAAGCAGGTTAAAGACATCCACACACAGGAGCCAGCACTTTGTGTGCAGAACACAGCCAGGACAGACAGACACATGCTGGGTACACTACCTGAGATCCTGTGCTGCTCCTGGGAAAAGTCAATGCCTTCACCGATGGAACTCATGATCTTTTCAATCTGGAAATAAAAAAAAAAAAAAAAAAAAAAAAAGCATGTGTTGCATTATTCATAAAGCCTCAGGAAAAGGCAAAAGCAGCCCAGGGTTTCACCTCCCACGTGACAGCTGAAGAAATCCAGGAAAGGATGTTAAGGTATCTCTGAATCAGAAGAGGTACCCTGAGCACCTTGCCTGGCTAAGTCCTTGCTGGGATGGATGGCTCAGAAGGGATATGCAGAGGTTGAGGCTCTGCAGAACCTTCCCTTCCACAACTTGCCAATGCCTGGAAACAAAAAGCTTCAACAAAACCATCCCTCTGGAGCAGTCTGGGGGTAAGGAAGGAGCCCCAAACTCCTCACTTGCCCTGCAGGAGGACACAGTGAAGCTGCAGGAATGCTGTCACCAACTCCTTCCCAGCGAGCAGACTGGGAGCTCGGCTTCCCCACACTCTGTTTGGTTGGGCATTTTTGTTTCAGCTTGGTTTGTTTTTGAAACTACCACATTTCCCAACCCAACATGGAGCTGTGCTCCCACTGGAGCAGGTGCTTCCAAAGGGTTTGAAAACAGATCGTCTGGGATAGCAGCATCACGGGGCAAATGCCTGAAGGACCCGGGAGGGGGAGCAGGAGACAGCTCCATCTATGAGGGAAGCAATTCAGTCTCCAGCTCCAAGCAAACCTCAGGCAATGAGGAAGAAAAGGTACAAACTCTGCTGGAATGGGTCTGTTTGAGTCCATTTCAGAGCTGCATAGAAATGGCTGCATTTGCCATACACACAAAAGAATAAATTAATGCAAGTTACAATTTCCAGTGAACCTTCCTGAGACTTCCTTAAATGAGAAGAGAAACTTTTCAAGCAATCCTTGAGCAGAATTTGTAAATTGAGGTTTCAAGTGCAGTGGTGCAGAAGAACTGACAATTACCAGGTTAGTTTGTGAGAGGAAAGACCCAAAAAACTGCAGCTCAGCTGGTCAGTTCAGACCCTTCAATACTCTCAGCACTGAACCCCACTGTTCCTCAAAGAGCAACAACACACTCGAGAGGCTCAGGGCTGGTTGCTTACCCCAGCCTTCAGTCTACAACTGAGCAGAGAATTTAAAAAAATGAAAAAAAAGAAAAAGAAAAACGAAAAAAAGTAAAGAAAGAAGTGCCTCCAGTGAGATTCCCAACCGGAAATCTCCCAAGCAAACACCCTGCGAGGCACTTCTGAGTGGTTGCTGCTGAATGCAAAGTGACTGGCCACAGAGTGAGGGAATAAACCTCAACTCTTACTCAACTTTTTTTTTTTTTCCTGGTCATTTAAGGACATATTTGGGGAAGGAGACCAAGTTTCCCTGGACCTCACCCCTGGCTGTCTCTGCCCTGCCTGGCTCCCAGTGTGATGCTGTGTTTGGTGCAGCTGCTCGAGTCCCCAGCCACCCCACTGGTGTGAGGGGCTCCTGGGGATGCTCAGGGGGATGGATCTGATTGACACCCACACTCAGGGGAGCCTGGAGCTGAGCTCCACCACAGAGGGGTTTGGGTGAAACAAAAAAAAAAAACTCTGACAAGGCTCCTACCAAGGCAGATCTCCAGGGAGCCCCTCCTGCTGCAGGGAGCAGTGGGCTCTGCACTTGCAGTGTTAAATCTCACCAGGGACAAGGCACCGGTGTGAGCTGTAACAGCTGTTAAGGATGTAGGTCCTCTGCCTCAGAAAACCATGAAGATGAGCACTCTGCTAGGCTTGAAATACAGTTAGTGCCCATTTACTGGGAGATTTGAAAATCAGCCTGGGAAAACAATCGGAATCCCAATACATACAGCAGAAAAGGAAAGTATGATCTAAAAAGAAACTCCAGTTAGGAGGGGTTTGGAGTCACTGGACACATGGGTTCTGTCCTAAGGCAATATCACTCTTTGCTCCTCAGCCCCTGGACAGAGCCAGGACTTGAACAAGACTTTTGCTGGAACTGCTGGGAGACACCTGAGCCCTGGTGGATTCATTTCAGCAAGAACCACCAAAGCAGCAAACGCTCTCCAGCAAACCTTCAGATTTCACAGTGCCCTCAAGTACCACCAGGACATTGTGGCCATGCAGGTCTGGAGGGAAATACAGGGATGGTGCAGAACCAGCCCCACTCCCAGATAACTCCAAGGACCCTGGCTGTTCTACTCCCTCCCATGGACAGGCACTGAGCCTGAGCTGCAGAGGATTTCTGGGACACTGCTGCAACCTTGAGTGATTGCTGCACAATTTGGGCCTTGAGGTCAATCCAGTTCAAGCTCCAGAAGTTTAAGGACATTAAACTTTGCAGATTGGTGTCCATCAGCTTCAGGACAAGGTGCATCTCTGAGCTGGAGCTGCTCTTGTACCTTGTCTGGGAAGCTCTGTCTGGATTCAAACTGCAAACTGACTCTGAGGCCAAGTTCCTTTGTTTCCACCGTGCTGCCTTCTCCTAATTTGAGAGAGACTTGATGCTGTCCAGGCTCAGCCCCCAGCACTGCCAGCTCTGCAGTCCCAACACTGCTGAGAGGACTTGCAGGTGCCTCTGAAGCACTGAAACAGCCACGACCTTTTCCTCAAAAGCAGGGAATTGCCTGGTGCTATATAAAACTGAATGGAAATGAAACAATCACGTGGCAGAGGATTACCTTCCCCAGCCCTCCCCTGCCAAGTGTCGGTCACGCTTACGCACGGTCCCAGCCACTGCCATTAATGCAGAGGGAAATCCTGCCCTGCCCTTGGCTCTCCACGAAAAGCAAACACCTCAAACAGACTCACACAGCACCTCAAACACGGGTTTATGGCTGGCCAGCTTGATTTAACTGTTAGGAGGCTGCAAAGAGAACAAGGAGGGGAAGGACAAACCTGGAGAGGGAAGCAATGCTTTAGAGCATCCCTGTCCTCTGCAGCTTTTCTTTCCTCAGCTGCACTCCAGCATGGACATGGGGCTGAAGAGAAGATACCTTGAAAATAGCCTATGCTACAGTTTTTTAGGCTGTTCTTTCCCACTGGTTAATTATTAAAATACAAAAATACCATGTTTAAATATAGCGCTGCAGCTCAGACTAAGTTGTAGCCTGAACACTCAGTTCCGATTTGTTTTGGCTTAACCTGTATTTTTCCACTGAAGCACCAAGTGCCCATCTCTGGTTGTGTTGTGGGGTCACTTTGGGGTGGGGATTTTACGGTTTATTTGTTTTACACCCACAGAAATAAAACCACAGAATGCTTCTGCCTCCTAAATTAACACAACCATATCTGTTATCCCTAATGCAGAGGGGGCAGCTGGCTCCGTGCTGGGACAGTGAGGGTGAGCCAGTGAGCCCTGAAACCCCATCAGGGAAGGAGAAACTCCTGCACAGCTGAAGCACTCTGGGAGAAGGAAAGGCTGCAAGGACAGCAGAGTGTCCCTCATTAACCCCATAGCAGGAATGTGACTGGAAGGAGCTGTGGAGCAGTTACCAGGACTGGAACTCTTGGATCTATTTGTCTACATTTGGTGAAAGATACGAACATCCCAAAAAAAGGAGCTGGGTGTGGCTGAGAGTCCCGCCGGGGCCGGGGAAGGGGCGAGCTCCTCCAGGCAGGCGGCCACGGGAACATAGCAACTGGCCAGTGAGTCCAAAACACAACCTGACTCAAAACAAACTGTTCTGAGCAGAGCTCTGCTAGCAGAGGAAGAGGCATTTGTCTGCAGAAGGCCCACGAGGCCAAGCCTGGTGGCACGCTGAGGTCTGCCCTGCTGCAGGACTGGAGATGTTTCCACACCAGAGTCCTGCACAATAATTCCCCACCTCAGTGGGGAGTTCCTGCAGTGCTCACAGCAGGAGCAGCCCGTGGCTTCTGACATGAGCAGGATGTTTCCTCTTCTCTGATGCCAGCCTGCAGGAGCAGCAGGGAGCCAGAGATGGGCAGGTCCCACATCTGTGTAGGGGGCAGTGACCCCCCTGTCCCCAAGGGCACACAGGGCCCTGCAGAGGCTCTGCTCCCTGTTCCATCCCCTGCCCTGATGGATGTCAAGCTGTGGTGTCCACCCTGATCTCTCCAGCTTTTCCTCCCCAGAGCCACCGCTGAAGTTTGAAGCCAATGAATCCTTTGAGAGAGACTGAGGGCCATTAAATCAGCCCCAGTGCTTTTGTACCCAGAATAAAGAGCTTCACACAACATGGGCTGTGCACCTGCACACAGGGAAGGAGCTTCATTTGGACAGCACCAGACTGACCATCACTCTGTCAGGGTCACACTCACCCAGACCTGGAGGCATCTCAGTGCTCCTGGAGCTTTCTGAAAGGGGCTTCACAAAACCTCACCTTGCAGTCACCATCAATGCAAATGCAGAAATCTGTTCTCAGTCTCTGCTCGCAGCATCAGAGACTGCCAAGGACACAGCAAGGTCACCCTGAGACAACTAAAATCACAGAATCCTCAAGGAGTTTGGCTTGGAAGGGACCTTAAAGCTCATCCAGTCCCACTCCCTGCCATGGGCAGGGACACCTTTCACT
The DNA here is from genome assembly GCA_013400955.1 of Drymodes brunneopygia. NCBI lineage: Eukaryota > Metazoa > Chordata > Aves > Passeriformes > Petroicidae > Drymodes > Drymodes brunneopygia. The sequence goes on from VZTZ01006178.1 coordinate 398,096, forward strand.
ATCCCAGGGTGCTCCAAGCCCCATCCAACCTGGCCTTGGACACTTCTAGGGATGGGGCAGCCACAGCTTCTCTGGGCACCCTGTGCCAGGGCCTCCCCACCCTGTGTGGATCTTCTGCTTCCTCTGTGGCCCCTTCCCAAACTGGCAACTTAAAAATCACCAGTGATTCCTGAGCACCAGGAAGAGGACCTGCAGTGCACCTGCACAGGCCTCAGACTCTGAGCATTGAAGTTATTCCAACAAAGGTCTGTAATTAAATAAAACCACACAGAACCAAGCGTGTGCTATCTGCCATATGGAGTGCATCAGTGCACTGTAATGACACCCTGCAGCAGGAGTATAATTAAGAATATAGCAGGATTCCCATTATAAATCCTTATTACTGAGGGTTCATAACCTATTGCACAAACCTGCCCGGGGCTCAGGCTCAGCAGACAAGAGCAGCTCCAGCAGCAGATTTCAGTCTCAAAAGCTACTTACAAAGTTGGGTGGAAAGGTTATCAGTCTTTTAAATTTCTGCAGTTCCAGGAGAGTGTCAAGAGTTAAGACTTCATTATTCCTGAGCTTTAACAGCTGGGGGATGGGGCAGATTTGGTTTCAAATTAAACAAAAAACAACCCCCAAACGAGCTGCTTCTACAGTTTCAAACCCCTTTGATCACAACAAACGTGTCAGTGATGATGTGAGCAGCCCCTGAGCACAACAAACACCCCAAAGATGATGTGAGCAGCCCCATCACAGCCCAGTGGGTCAGCTCTAAACTCCAGGGGAGAACCATGGGCAGGTGAGGTGGACAGGTGATGCTGGGGCAGCACAGAATCACTGACACTTCCATTCTGCACCAATAGCACAGCAAACCTCACACTGCTGACTGATACTGCACCCCTGAAGGAGGAAGGGAGGCTGCTCAGACTCAGCTGGGATATATCCTGGAGCAGAAGGATGGCAGGATTGCAGCATCCACCAGCATGTCTGAAAGGGATGGAGCAAAAGATCTGGGATGATACCTGCTGACTCCTTAACACAGGTACAGACCTGAAAAATTTGGATCTGGGCCATGAATCTCATTTCTAGCCTGGTGACAGCCCATAAACCACTTCTGGTTCAGTTTATGATGCTTCAGCTTCTGTTCTCCCATTGCCATCCCATGGAGCACACGGCTCATATTTCACTGCTCAATATATTCCATGTCTCCAAAAGACACCAGCCTGTATGAACTCAGCATAACAAACACCAGAGGCCTGGAAAACAGAATGCTCCATTGATTAATTCAAAGCTAAACTGCACCAGCCAGTTGTTCATGGCACATTTGAGCACTCGAATCCAGAGCTCCTGTGCTCCATCCTCCCCCCCAAGCAACCCTGCACACAGCATGGAGACTTGCTGAATTTATTTCAAATCATTCTGCAACTGTTTGCCAGTGATAAAGGCAAACACATTTTCTGGCTTAATATGGTCTCAGAGAAATTCATTTGGATGGGGACCAGGGCCTGTTGCTTCACGCCACTCTCCAGCCTGTGTTTTTGTACAAATCCCCAAGTTACAAATCTAAACACGTACCAAAAGGAACTTATGGTATAAACTTGAATTTCACAACACTGTGTGATGGATCTGCAGTATCACAGCCCTCCAAATATCAATGTTGTTCTGACAAACAGTAAAATCCAAGACTGACATGGTACAGAGAATGCAGCAACACATCTGCCCGCAGCAGAGAAACAACTGGACCATGGCTACTCTGAGCCACAATAAAAAAGGCAAACCCCCAGAAAACATTGAATCAATTCACTGTCTTTCCATATTCCTGCATCCTGACATAAACCCCAAAGCAACACAAGGCTCTCAAGCAAGGCTGGCTCCGACCTGTGGGACAGAGCAGTGAAGCTGCTCCAGGCTGGAGAGACAGATATAAAGACTTTTTTTAAAATAAAAGCTTCAGAAGTGCTGGAAGATGCGACGTAAAGCGGAAGGGAACATAATGAAGGACTGGATTTAGTAAGGACACTGAGGCCGGACATTTCTGTTCCTGAAAAACAAAAATGTCCCCAAAAATGCCAATGATCACAAGGTTGTTACATAACCAAAACATCCGTCAGAGCACCAATCACACACAAGAATCAAAAGCTTCTGATTCACAAATACTGAGTTCACACACTTGAGAAGCTCCCAGAAACACACACAGAGGTGGAAGGAGCTGCTGTGCTGGCAAATATCACCCCTGTCGTGTCCAACCCTTGCTGCTGGAACAAAGCAAGCCTGGTCTTTACATTTGCTTTTCAGCACACTGGTTTTCCTGTAAAACCAGTAAATTGTCTTACATTGGCTTGGATTGGCTCAGTTCCACATTGGCTCACAGTTCCAACAGGCTGGGCCTTTGCAGCAGGTTGAAAAATGGTGGAAACACAAAAGCTTTCACTTCAACAAGTTCATCAGGCTGGAGGAAATCTCAGCACTGGGGGCAAAGAGAAGAGATTGGACATGAGGGATGATGTAAGAATTCCTGACCTTAGCACAGGATAAACAGGAGGAAACATTGGGATCTGGAGACAATAGAATAATCAGGCCAATAATTAAGCTGATTAAGACCCTGATGGCCGTGCTTTTTTAGCAGGAATAGAGATCAAAAATACTGACCCCCCCTAGGCAAAAGTGAATTACAAACCATTTCAGGCAAAGGGAAAATTGGAATGTGAGCAGAGGGTGAGGGTCAGCTTGGGGCAGGGGACACCCGGGGACAAATCCAGCCACCCTGCCTGGTCCCACCAGGGCAAGCTGAGATTTAAACACCTGAACCAAGGGAATAAACAAAACATTTTGGGAGGCACAGGCTGATGCCTGAGCTTTTACACCATGCAATTCCACCAGGCACCAAACCAGCAGCTCTTCCTGAGTAACAAGGGGAATATTTGCATTTTCTTTCAACGGTGCTGGCTGGCAGCTCTGAATTTCAACTCCTGGGTGTTTTAAGGCAGTGGCAGGTTTTGCATCAAGAGCTTTCCTGAAAGTTTCACATTTCCATGCAAATGTTGTTAATCCTCCACTGTAAGCCTGTAATTTAGGCACTGATTCCACCCAACAATCCAGACAAGGTTTAAAGGCACCCACAGCAGCCACAACCTCCATCAAGTTGATCCCCAGCTCCAAGCCAGGGGTGGAAGGCACCATAAATGTGCCATCTGCTCCTGGCATCCATCCTTAGGGGACATCAACAGCCCCAAAAGGGGTCAGGAACCGGTGAAACACCACATCCATGGTTACTGCAGATGCAAAGCATTCCTTTTGCAGGAGACATGGAGCAGTTAGTCATCAGAGATGAATGTCCAGTGCCATAATTAGCTACAGAATATTCATTAGTTCTTCAGCTAATTCACATTGGGGGGAGGGAAGAAAAAGTGATGGACTGTGCACTTCCTTTTTCATAAAAAAATCTAAAGTAACGAGCATGTTTTATTCAGTTCCCTAATTTTTTTGGAAGGATGTTTAATTTCTTCCTATAAGGATTTAAGTCAGAACACAGAACTACCACCTCGTTTTGTGAGATGGATACTGGATACTCCAAAATTCCAGCACTGGAACCACTGACTTGCCTAGCAGGCAGCTGGAAGTGGAGGATGTCAGGGGATGTTAAGGGATGTCAGGAGCCAGGTCTGAGGCTAATTCCCAGCAGCCTTCCTTGTTCTTTGCCCTGATCATTTAACAGATCGTTTTGCTTACCCAACACCTGGGAGGCAGAAGAGCAGCCCCAGGCCATGACTGCAGACATCTCTGCTGGAGCCTGGAGCATGAACCAGGCTGAAGGGCAGGGCTGGAGCAGGTTAATCTGCCCTGAAAAGGGGGATGGAGGCCAAAGCCCCCCTCCCTCCGAGCTACAAACCCAGGTTGCTCTGCACCAAAGCCCCTGTGAGCTGCTGCTGCCCTGCTCATCCCCATCTGCTCAATATTCAGGAGCCAGTGATAAAAACCAAATGCATCACTTCAGCCCTCAGATAGGTTTGGAAGGGTTCAAATATTTATGCTGACTGAGAGCTCTACCCCCTCACAAGCCTCCTTACCCCCACCCTGCTTCCCACCAGAGCAGAACTGAGCATTTTCAGTGCTCACCTTCCCCCTGGGCAATACAGGGATGTTTGATGTGAGAGTTTCTCTGCCTTGCTCACACAGAATCCCCACCTGACAGTGGCTGCAGGAGCACCACGTGTGCACTGCCACTCCCAGCCAGGGGCAGGGGGTCAGGAGCAGATGGGACATGAGCTGAACAGGCTCCTGGGCAGCACAGAGCAACACTCTGGGCCAGCTCCTTGGAGCAGGGGAGCTGCAACTGGGAACAGAGATGAGCTTTGCCAAGTGAATCATTCCTTCCCCATCCCACCCTTTTGGCAAAGCCACCATCACCTTCCACTTCCAACAAAGGGCATTGGCAGCTCTGGGCCAGGGCGAGGACGTGACCCTTTGCTTACAAGCAGCAGGTTTTCTGCTGTCCCCAGGCAGCCACCACGGCCCAGAGCAGTGCCAGCTCAGGCTCTGCTGTGGATCCCATCTGTCCAGGGACACCACAGATCCCTTCCCAAGCCCCTGTGCCCCACACAGACACATCTCCTGCAGCCCAGGCCAGCAGGCAGAGCCCTCAGCTTGCTGGGTGCAGCTGGGAGCCACAGAGAGCTGCACATGGATCAGTTCCCTCCTCAGTCACCTGCATAAAGGCCATTAAATTAACAGAACAATATAAATCTGCCATTGTTTCCCCTCAGCACAGAGTGAGAGCCAAACTCTTGCTAATAGAGGTGGCTCAACAAGGTTTATATTGCCCTGGTAAAGGCAGAGGCTGCAAGTTGCATCCAATTTGGAGCAGCTGCATTATCCCATCCAGGGAACTAATTCAACATACAATGACAGAACAACATTTAAATCTCACATAATCTACCATTATGACCAGCCAGACTTTTAAAAAAGTGAGACCTGCCCCACTACAGACAGATGTGAATTTTTCACATTCTTTCTCTGATTTCCTCACCTAAACATGAGGGGAAGGAAGAGCAGATTCCTCTCCTGGGGCTTGTCCGGCTGCCTCAGGGGAAATGAGGGATTTGTTTACAGGCAGGAGGAAGCAGCTCCGAGGGTTCATCTGAGCAGAGGAAACAGAGGCAGTGCAGGCAGCCCCAGCACTTGACCTCTGCTACCAATGCAGTCGTGCCAAAGGCTTCTGCCCTTTCAGTGTGTGCTGCAAACAGCTCAGATAAAAGCACAGGGAATTATCCAGCCCTTCCAAAGAACCTTCTGCTGCAGAGCCTTTCCCTAAGCCATGGTACAAATGACCCGGGCAATTAACAGCGAAGCCTCTCCAGCCCAAGCAGCTGCAGAGGAAAATATCTATTTGGCAACCCTGAGACCCAGCAGGGAGTGAGGGGGAGGGAGAGAACGGACCGAGGGATGGATTCTCACGTTGCTCTTCGCATCTCTAAATACCTCCCTCTTCCCCAGATGATAATTTTCTCTCCGAGTCAGGGTTGGAGAGGCAGCTGAGCATCAGCCAGTGCAGGGGCACAACCCTCCCCCGGGTTTCCACACCCGGCACACGCGGCTCCACACCCCCAGCACCACGCCAGGGGTTTCAGAGTACAAAGAGTGGCTCATCCGAGCTTATCTCTTCTGCAGCCCCAGCTCCCCCAGCACAGAATCATCCCCAAAGAATGTTTCAGTAATGCTGCGGTGCTGAATTTCAGAGGGACACTTAATCTCGCCCCAGTGGCTCTCCAGGGCCAACTTTCTGAGCATGAAATATTTAACTGTCCGTGGGCGTCCCATATGATAATAAAGTGACTGCTAACCAGCCGCTGAAATAAGCGTGTGAGGAGGAGAGCAGGAGCTATCAAATGCACAAAGCAGCCTAATTACTGTCTTCCTTCCATCCCCGTGAACCCCAGGGCACTGCTCACACTCCCCAGCAGCAGGGACCCAGCAACACAACACTTCCAAGACATTGGGATAGCCAACAGGGAAGAACTGGAAGGAGGAAATCAGGAGTAGGGTTGGTGAATGGCATTGTTAAGAAGTTTTTGTCATCTTGGAGACATGAAAATTTATCTGGCTTGCCTAAAAGGAACCAAGCCCTGCATTTGAGCAAAAAAACTTTGAAACTGCTTGCAATTCTGCTACTCCCCCACTCCAGTGAACTTTATCTTTTGGCATTTAACACCTTGCAGACTCCCAAGTGAGCATGTGCCTGTCAATGCCTTGTGAGAGTTAGCAGAAGCAATGGAACCCACCCAGGACCCCCTGAGGGCAGCACAGCAGAGGGGAGCTCCTGCTGCACAGTCATCCCTGGCACAGAGGCTCTTCAGCAAGCTCAGCCTTACCTCATCCCACTCCGAAGCGAAGGATGGGGACTTCTCCAGCCGCTTCTTGCCGGCGCTGCAGTTGGAGAGCGATTCGCTCCGGCTCCCCATAGCATCGTCCTCCGTCGGGGAGCAGGTCAGCAGGTCAGAGTCCGACTTGGACAAGCTGCGGCTGAGTTTGAGCTCGGCTTTGGGCTTGCTGCCCGGGTGGGCTCTGCCCACAGCTCTGTCCCCCTCTGGCTCAGCACCGCCGGGGTGCTGCGGCACGTGGGGCGTGACTACGGCCGCGGGATCCGCCCGGCTGACGTGCTGCACCGTGGCGTACACCACCGTCTGCGTGGGCTCCGGGGAGCTGCTCCGTGCTGGTCCCGACGATGGCAACTCAGCATCCTCCAGCTGCATAGCAGAGGGGTGGCTCGTGGCTTCCGTGTCCCCCTTCTCGGCGGAGGAAACGAGCCTGAAAGGGTCCTCGCTTATCTCGCAGATTGGAGAAGAGCCGTGCAGCAAGCCCGAGAACTGCTCTGGTACCTGGATGTCCTGGCTGTCGGCAGAGTCCTGGCTGCGGCCGCCGCTGCTCCTCCTGTGGTCTTCAAGGGGATGAAAATAGAGAGGAGGGGGAAATTGAAAACATGGTAGAAGCAGCAGCGAAATTCCAGCTCTCTCCTCTCCCTGCCCTCCCTCGGCAAGGGAGGGAGAGATAAAGAGAGAACAGTTCCGTATTGTTCCGCGTGCTCAACTTGTACCCAAAGTCATGGCATTTATGAAATTCCAAACACTGGCCCGATTTACGCAATCTGGCAGCTCTCCGTGTTTTTTATTCCTGTTAACACTAACTATCAGGCCTTGCTATATAAGGCCAAGAGAAGTGCTAACTATATCCTGCAGAGAGAGCAAGTGAGGTGGGAGCAGCAGAGACGGAGGCTCCTGGAATATCTGATCCGTTTCCATAAAGGCCAGAGCGTTATTTAGAGCCGCGCGCCCGGCTCTTGGCACGGGCTGCAGGGTGGGAAAGCTCCTGGACTGTAATCGACCTGCTGGTTCCAAAATCCGCTCCCAAAAAAACCCGCTGCTTCCCTCCCTAGTGGCTTCCGAGTTTAACCTCTCCTCCCTGCTCAGGGGAGAGAAATAAACAGTTTATGCAAGAAAAAAAAAACCAAAAAAAACTTAAGCAAAAAAAAGTCTCTTTTGCAATGAGCTGAGCACAGAGTGGTCAGAGCTGGTGGAGAACTGGCTGCCCCAGAAACGTGACACTCCTGCCCCAGCAACCTTAATATCAGGTACCAGGGTCCTGCATAAACCATGAAGAATTGACTGATCCCACACACACACCCCCACTCACCTTCGTCACAGCTGAACGGGTGTTTCAACTGCAAAAGCAAAACTTTGTCAAGCCAACAAGTCTAACTTTGGTTTCCTAGGATTCCTTCACCCTCCCAGCATTGCTTGTGAATTTTAACTGCTTCCACTTAGTGCTGAAGAAACCCTTCAGTCTGAGGACTAAAAATTGATGCTGCAAGGGAACAATAAAGCAAAACACTCTGATAATGAGGTTTTGAAGTGCAGGGAGGATGTTTGGATGTGAAGAGGAAATCACTTGCTTTGTGGACAGCAGCTCTGGGAAGCCAAGGCAAAGGAACCCTCCTTTCCGTGAGCAAAATAATGAATTCTAATTTAACTAAAAGTAGCAGCTGAGAGCCCAGCTCAGCTCCCAGCACCTTTCCAGCACCAAACCTAACCAGAGGATTTTCAAACACCAACACCACACCCCTTGGGCTTTGTGGTCTGTCCTCACACCAGACATGGGCAGGAAAGGGCTGAATTAATCATTTGCCCTTGTGTGGGGGTCCCAGGTATCCTGATGAGGATGGTGAGTCCCTCTCACAGGCACAGGAAGGCCAGGAGCAGCCACAGCCCTCACTGGGATCAAATGATGTGAGGGATTATCTCATCCTGGATCCTATGAGTTAGAGATTCCAGGACAGTGAAGTAGTTGTTGACTCTCTTGCACAGGCACATAAACCACCAGTTCTGTGGCTGGAGCTGCCAAGGGGGAGGCAGGTCCCAGTGCTGGCTCAGGGGGACCAGCAGCAGCACCCCAAATTACAAGGCCAGACTAAGCTCAGTTACTTTGCATAAAGCTCTGAAGCTTCAATGATGTGGAGAAACCTCAGAGGACAAACCTCAGAGGAGATCAGATCTGCTGCACTCACAGGACAGACTGGTACTAATGCAAAGTAGAGAGGTGAGCAGGGCAGCAGTGATGGGACAGCCACATGAACCTGTAGGGAGAGAAAAACTTCTGCAGTTTTTCTTCCCAACCTTTTCCCTTCCTTGGAAACCATTTCTTCCCTGCCCCAGCTGAACCTTTACTGACATTTCTGCTGAAGGCAGAGAGGCGGCTGGCGAAAGTTTGTGCCACGTGCTGTAACACTTGAGTCCAGCCAGAACAAAGTGCTCCAAATCCAGCTCCAGCACCTCACAAAAGGGCTCCTGTTGGACAGGAATCCCAGCCACCCACTCATCTGGGAGCTGAAGAGGGACTCTGAAACACAGGGCAGCTGCCAGGGAAGGAAGGGATGGAGCGAGGGCGACAGCACTTGCTCGGAAGTTGTGAGGAACATCTTGGAGGAGACATTTCAGAGCCTGCCCTGAAAGCTGTAGACGGAAGAATTAATGTAGAAAGTCATCTCAGCCTTTTTGTCACCAAGGTGCATGTAGCAGGAACATGCAGGGCCCTCCAGGCCTCTCCTTTTAAGGGCTCTGAAAGAATCATCCTCCTCCAGTTACACCTGAGTTCCACACTCAGAAAGGGTCCTTAACACAGGGACTCTGCCCAGCTCCCTTCACTGATTTTACAGCCCAGCACAAACCATCTGACTGATCCTGCCTTTTTCAGCCACAGCCTGCTGCAGCTCTCACCCACAGGAGAGGCTGCTCCCACCCCTTCCTGGGATCAGGAGCCCTTCCTGGGTACAGCCTGTCTGCTTCCCAGGGAGGATTCCAGTAAGAGCTTCCTTGCCAGCAGCCTGAGGTCTCCAGATACGAAACACTTCCCTGAACACTCCACACTAAGCTGTAACCACCCTGCCTCAACTGGATTTCTTTCCCTACATATCAACAGCAGGATTTGTCTCATGACCCTGGATTAGGAGAATGAAGCTGTTATTGCAGCTGCTGCTTGTTCAAGCTCCCCAGCCTTAAAATTAGTGAGGGCATACAGCAAGCCTGTGACCTGCACATGGAAAAGGCTGCCCGTGTTACATCATGCCAGAATTTGTCGAGTGAGGAGCAGGCAAATCTCCCTCCTGTCAAACAGAAGGCCAGAGGAGGAAGCTTGGCCTTGAGAGGTGCAAAAATAACCTTCACCTGCAACAGAACAGGAACACAGGCTCATCCACAGCTGGGTACCATGTGTGGAACCCAGCTGAGGATGGCACATTCCTGTGTTAACCTCACCAAGCTCAATCTTTCCAGGCAGAGTTTATCCACCTGAACTTGTGCTCTTTTGTACTCCCCTCTTCAGAAAGGGCAATGAGGCAGTGCCCTGCTTAGAGAGATCATTAATGTGATTCTGCACAACACCACGACAGCAGAAACACAGGGCCCAGGACATGGGACAGGGGTCTGTCCTCTGTGCACAGTAACACCACGTGAGGACACCTAGGCTGTGGGTTTGTGCTGTACTTCACCTCACAGCAAACCAAGAGCTGTCCCCAAGTCTTCACCTGCAATATCCACCTGTCCCCATAGCAATGTCCACCCTCCTGTTTCAGCAGCCATATTCTGGCTCTCACAAAAGAGCTTCTTTCCATCTTTCTGCAGCATGGTCTGATTTATTGCTGGCTCATTGCAGCCCTCTGGTTTGCAGCAGTCACACTGTGCTGCTTGAACCAGTATAACCACAAAGTCTCTAACAGGAGGAAGGGCAAAGTGGGGACTTCAAGCTGGACTTCCTATGGAAGCAGCACAGAACAACCTCAATGAGTATCAGTTTGTAATAACTATCAGAAGGCACCAAGTCAGTCCTACCTGCAGCTGGTCACTGCTGACAACCCCTGGGGGTGTCTCCTGAGAAGCCAAACAGATCAAAACTCAACTCCTTTCACCCTCCATTAGGTCTCTCTGGAGGTAGCAGGAGCTGAGAAGCCTCCTCCTGGTCCCTCCACACACATTCCTCCTCTCCTGCCTTATTTTCATGCCCCGTCTCAGGGCCTGAGTGCCCTGACTTCATCCATGTGACTGCACACCAAAGTGGATGGGAGAGCTTTTGGCTTAAACCACTTCTGATACTCTGCCCAAAGCATGAGACCAACTTCTCCCAGTGCTCCAGCATGTGACAGCGAGCTGCTCTAACACACACAAAAGGCCACCAAAGCCAGCAGATAATGCCACATTCATCTGCTCCTGGCCACAGGACAACTGGCAGCCAGAGGAACAAAGGCAGCTATCACACATGAAAGGCACCATTAAACCCAAGTGCCTGAAATTCAGCCTTTCCTTGCCCTGGAACGCCCTCTCAACAGCCACAGGAACCCCAGCCCTCCTCTCCTGACCAAAGGCTGCTTCAGAACTCATCCAGAAGGCCAGACCCTCAGACTGAGAGCCTGGAAGCAGTTCAAAGCCATGCTTCAGCCTGTCCCGTGTCTTGGGATTGAGCTGCTGCCTTTGATGCTCCAGGACCCTTCTGACCCAGAGGTGGGAAAATTCTCCAACACCCCAAGTAAGGCTTCAGTCTCTCCCTCAACTCTTGTTTAACTCTGCCACTCCCTAAATTTATCTTCTCCTCCCACCATCAGCCACAGTGCTGACTGCACTTAAAGAATGGGAAAGTCATGGAAGATGAGGAAAAACTCAACTGCATCCTTGGATTTCTCCCACTGTAAGAGTGGGAAGGGCTCCAGGCTTGTTAGCAACACTTTCCACAGAGTGCAAATCATGAAGTCACAGCTTTGACCTTTCCAACTGTACATTAAAAGATGGGACTCTACTCTGGATCCATGAAGATCTTCCTGCAGCCTCTCCTGTCTTCAGGTGTTCAGGGGAAGAGATTTGCATCAAGAACACGCAGCTGCATTACTCTGAGATTTTATTTTAAGCTGACCATAATTAGGACATACCTCTACTCTTACCAATCAAGCCTGGACATGGCAGCCAGGGGAAGGAGTGGAGCAGTTGGAATAGCTTGTGCCTGAATAATCAGCAATAGCTGCCCACTGATGAAAGCCTGAAAGCCTTTGGCTCAGTGGCTGCTGCCCAAGGACTGCTCCTGGCCCAGACTGCAAAGCACCAACCTGAAAAGCTCCCAAACTTTGCCTCTGGCAGTGAGGGGCTTTAGCAAGTGCTGGTGGGAACACAGTGACCTCCTGTGCCACCCTGGAGCAGCCAGGAGGGCAGCAGGACTCAAGCAATGATAGCTATCATGTTGCAAGGAGGGGAAAAAAGCTGCAGGTCTGACAAAGCAGTCAGTGAGGCATCACCTCAAGTCCTCATCAGCCCTGTCCATCCTCAAAGGGAGAGAGGTTCCAGTGTGAGAATCCAAACTAAATCCACCCAAATTCCTGCTCAGGACTTCTGAATAAAGCGGAAATCTTTTCCCTCTAAACAAATCTTTTGTTGTTATTGTTGAAGGAAAGCCAAAAAGACAACAACAACCAACCACAAGAGACAAGGTGTTCCCAGATGCTTTGCAAAGCTCGAAGGTCCTTCTGGGGGAGGAGAGACTGCCTCAGTATTAACCTGTGTACTCTGTAGATCTCTGTCAGTTCTAGTTCTTGCTCTACACGTTTTTGCTTTCCTCCTCTGTTAGTTTCCATCCCAAATTAGCTGTAACACAGAGCAGGATGTTGATTTTACAGCAGGACAGCAGAAACCTGCAGCGCCAGCTGGATGGAGAACACGGCTCACTGGAACACTCGTGTTGCTCATCCACCCTGGAACAACACAGCACAGCCTCCAGCCTCCCACCCTCTGCCTGTGCTTGGCCAGGCACAAGATTTGGGCATTTCTGAGATAATAAAGCAGATCCTTGCAATCTCTGAGCTGTCCCACAGTGGAGCTGCCCTTCCTCCGTGTACACTCTGTACAGGAACGCTCAGAGCTCTCCTTTACAGAGAGATTACCAGGAAATACAACAATCACCCTCCAGCCCCCACCCAGCAGAGACTTCCATTGTTCCACTTGCCCTCTGCCCCCCACGTTTTCCTGAAGCACATGCAAGCAAACAGCTCTTTTTTGGATGGTCACTCACCTTTTGTTTTCCTGTCCACTGCAACTGGCTTTTTAGTTTCTGCTGTAAGCAGCAGCTCGTAGGGGTGCTCCTCTTCCTCAGCTCCACTTCCCCTGCTCTTCCCCCGGGCAGCAGAGGCCTAATGAACAACAGCACAATGTGGTGCTCTGCAAAGCAATGCTTTGGCCCAGCATAAACCCCACAGGTTAAGCAAAGAACTGGCAGAGGCAACACCTTCACTGCGGAGTGTGAGCCAAAATATAACACTTCTCTTTGCGTTTTTTTAACCCCCTCAAAAAAAACCCACCCAAACCCCTCTAATTTTTAGTATTTCAGGCTGCTGACAGCTTTCCAGCACTGACCAACTGTGCAAAGGCTGCAGACAGCCTGGAGGGGGAAAAGAGCTGAGACTGTTATTCCTGTTCATCCTAACTCAGACTTGCTGTTGCTGTTGGAATTTGCATTGTCATTCACTTTTTAGCTGCTGGGCCTATTAGGACAGGGCCAAAAAGAACAAAAGCCCAAATCCCTGCCACCCTCTCAGGCATCTCAGATCCACATTTCTGACCTCAGGATGTATGGCATATTCAGGACTAAAGAGTCCTCAGGCAGCACTGTATGAACTCAGTTTAACTTCAGGATGTGCAGCAGCGACTGTGCTCATTTAAAACCCCCAAAGCCTCTACTTAGAGCTGGTTTGTAACCCTGGCAGACCCTCCCTGAGCTGTTCTGGAAAGCCACCAGCCATGTGCAGGGATGAGGTTTTGGTGCAGGATCCAGGGATGAGGTTTTGGTGCAGTTACACAGGCTGGTCTGCATAAATGCCAAGGATGACAGGCACTGGATACCCTCGGGTGCCACCCCAGTGCTGATGGGGCTAAACTGGCCACCAGGGCACCCTGCAGGCAGAGTTGGCTGCCTTTCAGCACCATCTCCTGGCCAGGAGCTCAGCATGACCCAGGAATGCACCCTAAGAGGCTCCAAGAGAGCTGGGGAAGGACATGGAGTGATAGAAAATTGTGAATGCCCTGGAAGTATTCAAGGCCAGGTTGGATGAGGCTTTGAGCAACCTGGTAGAGTGGAAGGTGTCCCTGCCCATGACAAGGGGTTGGGATTGGATGATCTTTAAGGTCCCTTCCAGCCCAAACCATTTTGTGACCCCATGTGTGATTTTACCCAACCACAGTGGGACAAACTCAAACCAGAAAGCAATCAATCCCTACCTGTTGCCAGCAGGCAAGAACAGTTCTGAACAAAACACTCCCCCAGGGAGGGCTCCTACTGCTCAGAGCCCTGGAGCTGCCACTGCCTCACCTGCAGAGCACAGATCACCTCCTGCTTCTCCCCAAAGTGAAAGCTCCAGAGCTGCTCCAAGGGCAAACTGGTACCTACCTGACTGCAACCCAGCCAGGAGCTCTGAAGGCTTAAGGTGTCTTGGAGAAGCACCCAAGAGTCAGCAGGCCAGCCAGGATTCTGACATCCTCATGCTGTTCTGCACGAACCCAGCTGGCTTTTAAAGTGACTTTCCCAATGGGAGGAAGCAGGCCATGTCTGGCATGGGAAATATTTGTTTATTCTACCTGCTTTGAGCAGGAGCTGCCAGGCAGACCTGCCCCTTTCCAGGTGAAGGAGCTCATAATGAGCAAATTAGGGAAAAAATTCTGACCAGATGGTGGCACAAAACCATCAGACCAGAGCAGCAGGTAACAGGTTCTTGCCTGTGATCTTGGAAAAATCTTGCCCAGCAGCAGCCTGTTAGCACAGCAGCAGCCTGGACCTTCAGCCAGGCTCTGGTGCTCTCCTGACACTCCTGTGGATGATGACTCCTGTGCTGTCCTCTTGAAATGCACCAAAGGCAGGAGCTCTCCAGCAGCACACAGTTCCCAGCTTCTGCTTTGTGAACTTTCACAGGCCTGATGACACTTGATTTTCTCCACCTCTCATCCTTCCAAGCTCTAAATAGTGTTTCAGGTTCAAATTCACTCAAAACTAAGATCATTGCTGGAGAACCCTGCTTGCTCTGTGGGTCTTGTAATACCACCAAGTAAACAACACCAACAAGTAAAGCTTTCTTCCAATTCAGCTTTCAGTTCTTCAGCCATGTTGTTTGCATGTGTAAGTGCTCATTGCTAGCAAAGCCCAAAAATCAGATGCTGTGAATAGTGAGGATGCTCTTTAAGGTGCATTTAATCCACAGCAGAGTAGTTTGAAAGACTTTTTAAAGGGTAACTCATCTCTTCCTCTCTTCTCCCTCCCCAGAGCTGCAGACCAAACTCCTGGAGCCAACGTGGCGCCTTGTCCTTGATCTGCACTTCCCTTCCGGAGACAAGCAGTAAACAATTGGAACTGAAGTTTAATTTGACAGTGCAGACTCTTACAAAGCTCCAAACCCAGAAGGTTTCTGCAGATAGTGAAAGGCACCACTCAAGCACCTCCAAACAATCAAGCTCCTTTGCCTGTTTGTACCAATGCTTTTCCGTGATGAAAGTGAAGTTTCTTGTTTACGCTCATCTGTTTTGACTGATAGCCCCAGCTTGGCAAGGAATAAAAAGTCTACTTTGGAAAACTAGAGTTTGGCCCAACCCCAGAATACTCAATGACTAAGTGTCCTGGCTCCAGTGGGAGAGTGGGGCTGGAGGGTGGCAGATTGGGATGCTGCAGCAGAATGTTTACAACATTCCCAAGGCGTGTGCACGCCTGCCCGGCCCAGGGAGAGCAAGCTCTGAGGTGATAAAAGATGGGCAAGAGTCAGAAAAGCAGAGCAGGCCAGGAGGAGCAAGCAAAGCCCCAAACTCCACATCAGTATTGTCCAAAAGGTCACTTCCAGACAGGCACACACTGCCTGTAAGTTTTGTCACTGAAGCTGGTCACAAATCAAGGTCTCGCTGGCGAGTCACTCTGTCATTTGCCAGCAAGATTCCCTTTAATGGACTGTGCTTCCAAAGCCATTAAAGGCAGGACAACACAGCAGGTGTTTGGTAATTAAACATGGCAAGAAAGCTCAGCAGGGACAGTCAGGGCACGTTTCCCTCCCTCGTGTTTATTGTCATAAACGAGTTCTGCTTCTCAATTACTCCATGACCTGCTGGCCAGCTCTCCTTTGCAGAGCCAGGCACGGGACTGGTTATCACCCCCTGCATTTGAACAGCACAATGTCACATCCCAGTTTCCCTGTTCATGCACAGCTCAGAGTTTACTCCCTCTCTGCAGTCAGTTCTATTACAGCAGGCCGTGTTCACCTGTGTGGATTTGACACACCCCAGAAAATGGATCTCATTTATGCCCTGCAGAACTCCAGCAGATCAGCACATTCAAAGAAAGCACCTGCTGAACCAGAGCCTGCTCCGACAGCAGAGGTGGCACACGTTCCACAGGCTTCACACACAACCCACTGCCTTTGGGAGAGCCCAGAAATCCACAGGATTTGGATTTGCTTTGAAGGTTTTCCTGGGTGTCAGCAGAAGTTGCCAAGGCACATTTGTGGTTTCCCACAGCTGTGTCTCCAAGAAAGAGTCCTCACATCTGAGGTTCACAGGCAGGTAAATAAGACGAGCAACAGGAAAGCCCCAGCAGCAACAATATGGAATGGGAGAGCTTGAGCTCCATCAGAAAGCAGCTCACATGCACTGACCCCTGCAGAAGGCAGCTTTAACACGTGCTGGGCCAGATCCTCAGCTGAATTCAAGCTCTTGATCCCTGCTCATGTCAGTGGGACCAACAAGCCCACACAGCTCCTGCACAGCTGGGAGCTCAGAGGAAGCAGGAACTCACAGCCCCTTTGTGTTTCAGTCTAACTGAAGATGCCTGTGGTGGGATCATTACTAGTGGGCAATGGTCCACATCACAACGTGGGTCGGAAAAAACTTTCCTAAGGGAATTCTCAGCCAAGAATAGGAAAGGAAGACTGAAGGTCAACTTTGAGGTGCCCTGGAAGAACCGGACAAAGGAAGTTCCCATGGTAAGGGACAGCAGCAATGCTGAGTGAGGGAATACTTCACATTCACAGCCCAACGAGCACAGGAGCTACCAGCATCCTTGGCTCCTCCCAAACTATTAAAACTGATGTTTAAACCACTCTCCCATGAAACACCCTAGAGCAAGCCCCATGTACCTCACAGGGAGCACTGTGGCCTGTCTTCTTCTCCACATTCTGCTCCTCCTCTTCATCAGGTGGGGGCTTGGCTGGCGGGGGAGGACGTTCTCTCTGCAGGTGAGACAGACACTGTCAGCTGTGCTGGTACAGCTCATCCCTTCTGCCCCCACCACTTCCACGTTCCCACAGCTGTGGATGCAGCAAGTACTCCAGATTAATCTGGGTGGAGGAGAAGTTCAGCCCTAACAGCACAGAGTTGGGCAATGGCTGCTGCCTTTCCTCCTCCTCTTCCTCAGGACACTAATCTGTTCATACAGGTCTCACTCAGACCCAATCCAGCATCTCCACAACAGTGAGCAACGAGCTGATGGGGAAAAAGAGCTTGTGGCTTAGTGAAACTGATGCCAGAGGCACCTTTAATAGTGAGAAACTCTAGGGATCAAGAAACGATGCTGCACTGCTCTCCTCCGATATCCGGGATTGCCATTGGGCAGCTGCAGCTGCTGCCTGGGCCCGAGGCCGAGCTCATCCCAGGGCCACCTCCTGCCCGGCCACAGCTCCATCTAATGGCAAAGGGAGCAGCAGAGCTGCACTGCTCAAACTCAGCCAGTCTGGGGAGAAACTCGAGCGAGCTACTGGAGCATGTCCCTCTTCCTGCTCTCTTTTCACTGCAGTTCAGCCTCTTGTCTTTCCTTACTCGTGACAGAGCTGAGCTTCTTTCACACCGGACACCATCAGCACAGCACAATGACAAGATTTGATCAGTAACAGGAAAGTGCACCTGGTACTGCACATCTGAGAGACCTGGCCAAAATGTCCATCACACAAAGCTTTTGTCTCATTTCTATTCTGCTTGCTCTCAGCACAAGTGCACCTCTTTGCACAGAGGGGAACCATGGTTACTGTGCCCCCAGCAGTTTAATTGTTCACTGCTGCTCTGCCTTTTGTCCAAAAATGCCTCCACAGAGCAGGCTTTGGAAAACCAAGCAGAACACAGAGCCTGAAGCTGACCCAGCACTGCAGGGCCCATCTGCCCCACAGCAGCCTTCCAAACGATCGCTATCAGGGCAGCAGATGCAGCTGACAGAAGGTGAGGAAGACTTTTCTGGAGACAGTTTCAGGAGCTCTGTGCTGCCTTGTAATGCCTGGAGTACCCTCTACAGAGCTCTGCAAGAAATACACACACAAAAAAAACCTTCCTTCCACTGCAAAATAGTCTGCAACAGGTTATTCTTACAGATTATTTCCCAAGAGCCTTAGCTTTGGTAAAGCAATGAGCAAGACACGAGGAAATGCTCCACAGAAGTTTCCAGAACTTTTTTCAGGACAAGAATGTAATGACCATGATTCACTGGCACCAGTATCCAGCTGCCAGAAACCAGGATGCAACATGAGGAGAAAAAAAGAAGCGGCTGCTTTTACGCAGAACAGGACAGGGAAGAAGGAGAGGCACCTGCCTGCTCCAATCAATGTCAGGGAAGGATTTAAAGATTGCCTGCTGCAAAACCCAACCCTGCAGGTCAGCCCCCTGTGCCTCTAGGGCAAGCAGGAGTGAGCTACATACAGGCCTGACTCCAGCTGCTTTGAGGCCACTGGGCTCAGCTTCCTTATTGACAGATTCCCGGTCGGACGATCTCCCGCTGGCCAGGCTGTCCAGGGAGTGGCAGGATGTGGCGTTGTACAAGGCTTCATAGGGGCTCTCCTCTTCAGGGTTCACATCAAAATCGATGATCAGCTCTGTGACAGCTTTGTCCACGTCACCTGTGGGGGGAAGACAGAGATGGGATTGTCACTGGATCTCCCAAGCTCGGTGCTGGAAGGGAGAGGAATGCTGGTGATGCCCACCCTGAGATGTGCAGCTTGAGGGATCAGTGGCTGGAGTGAGCAGGGCTGGAGCAGGTTTCTCCACAGCTTTGGCACTTTTCTTCCCGATGGTGTAATCTGCAAGGGGGTTGGGGGACAGGATCAGCTCACATCAATCTGGTTTTCTGTCCCCTTCAGCACATGGCGCTTCCTCCCTCGTGGGTGGAAGGCCAACTGTCAGCTTATTAAGTGTCCAAAAAAAATAACATTATTAAAACTTGCAGCTCAGATCCCAAAATAGAAGCAGGCAGCCTCTTTAATCATAGGCACAAGGGTAGGGATGGTCCTTTGAACTTTCAGAGTCTTTAATCAGAAAGCTGCAAAGCTGCTGCACGGACACAGAGTCAAGGAGCAGATTTCTGTTGTAGACACAAGCTCCATCACTGAACAGAGTCATAACAACAGAAACCAATTCCAGCTGCAGCCCCCAATCACAGGCAAAGCCAGAAATATTCAGCTGATGTAACACCCAACAGCAGCTCCCTCCTGGGGGAAAACTAACAGCCTTTATCTGCAACACCGTCAGTTTTAAAGCCCATCTTTGTCTTCAGTTTCAGAATAAAGCTCAAACCTTCCAGCCTCACAGGCACAGCTTAGTTAAGTCTGAGAAGTGCTTTGAACCTGCAAAGCTCCCAAATGCTCAGCATGAATAACACACCCCAGCTCCAAATGCTTCTGATCCTCCCCACAGCTGAGAGGAAATGCAGACAGCGTAATTACAAGGCATGAATTTAGCCAAGATGTCACATTTCATTCCCGAATTTGGACAGACACAATGGACCAAGCTCCTTTATAAAATACAAGTAATCAAGGCCTTTTCTGTAAATCTCATCTGCAAATTCCATGCCCAAGCCTCCCAAGGAGGCGAGGAGCAGGATGTGAGATCTGTGGACAACGATTTGCCTACACAGACACGTAAAGGGGAGTTACACCAGAACCATTTCTAAAGCTGTTACTTTGCATTCTGCAAGCAGATTTAGGCTATCCTTAATTTTAATTAACTTCTAAAGTGAGCTAAACAAAGCCCAATTAAGCCCATTTAAACTGTAAAAGTCACGCCACACTCCCTCTGCAAAGGGCTAATCCTCCTAAATCCCCCCAAGTCCTCCTCCAAACATTTGGTCTGGAGAAGCTCACCCCAGCATTTCAGCACTTTTCCTTCCCACACAGCCTGAAGCTGCTTTGCTTTCAGCACTTTCCAGGTCTAGAAAGGCACATCCTGTACCTGCCCCAGCACAGTCAGCACCCAGAGCTTCCCCCTCCTCCCCAGAGGCAGAGATGCATCACCCACCTTCAATGAGAGCTGCTATGTGCTGGCTTTTCTGGGAAGGCAGCTCCCTCACAATGTCCAGAGCAGTCAGGCCTCTGTTATCCTTTATGTTCACATCAATACCTGTGGCCACAGGGGTACAGAGGGCAAAAGCAAGAATATTGTCTAACTATGTGCAGGTTTGTTTATTTAATCAATCACATTTGTGATCATCACTGGGGGGAGCTAAAAAACACTCTAGAGACAAATCTAAAGCCAAACTCCAAGAGCCAACCTCTCCTATATCCTGCTCCGAGGAGATCCGACAGCTGGAAGGAGAAACCTGCTGCACTAGAAGGGGATTTCCTCAAGCTCTGGGTGAAGGGATCACCACATTAGTGCTTCAAAGGGGGAACATTCTCTCACCTGCAGCCAGCAATATTTGTACCACATCTGTCTTGCCAAACAAAGCAGCTTCGTGCAAAGCACTGCCTTTCTCAGTCTGCAAATTAAATGGAAACATTGCATGAAGCCAGACAGCAGAGAATGGTGAGGGAGGCATGGCTTAGAGGGTTACTGAAGCAATAAATACACAGCATTGTACACGAGGTGTAGGCAGCACTACCTAAGGCTGAGGACAGACTATCAGCATTATTACAATGCTGAGGGTGTGGGATGGAAAACTGGGGATGGTTCCATCAGAGAGACCAACAAAGGGCCTTCTACAGCTTGGCAAGAGGCCACGTCCTGACAAGGAGAAACAAGACCCACATACAAGCCATTGCTGTGCAAACAGCACATTCACAAGTGGCTTTATAGGAAGAGACACGTTTGCCTCCATTGCTATCAAGAGCTCACAGCACTGCAGGGCAGAACAGCTTTGGCCAAAGGGTGTTTCTCTCCCTCACTCCGTGTCTGGGGCTTTGCCTGGCCCCTGTGCAGGTGTGAGGCATGCACAGCACCCGAGCCCCTCCCTGGGCAGCCTCCCTGAGCACCCCAGAGCTGCACACACAGCCCAGCAGAACTCAAAGCTCTCCTCAACATCTACACCTCCCTGAGCACTCCAGAGCTGCACACACAGCCCAGCAGAACTCAAAGCTCTCCTCAGTTTCTGCACCTCCCTGAGCATCCCAGAGCTGCAGACACAGCCCAGCAGAACTCAAAGCTCTCTTCAATTTCTGCACCTCCCTGAGCTCCCAGAGCTGCACACACAGCCCAGCAGAACTCAAAGCTCTCCTCAGTTTCTGCACCTCCCTGAGCATCCCAGAGCTGCAGACACAGCCCAGCAGAACTCAAAGCTCTCTTCAATTTCTGCACCTCCCTGAGCTCCCAGAGCTGCACACACAGCCCAGCAGAACTCAAAGCTCTCCTCAGTTTCTGCACCTCCCTGAGCANTTCTGCAGGTGCTCCCTCTGCGAGGAGGGTTGGTGGAGCTCTCCAACCCCCAGCCCTGCTCAGACACACCAGATACCTGATAGTTGCTGTCCATGCCAGCATCCAGGAGAACGTGGACCACAGCTTTGTGCCCGTTCCTGGCCGCCAGGTGCAGCGGAGTGTGTTTCTTAGTGTTGCAGCTCAGCAGGTTGGGGTGGGCGTTCAAGAGCATCTTGACCACTTCCAGCCTCCCGTAGAGCGCGGCCAGGTCCAGGGGGGTCTCGAACTTGTTGTTGCGCATGGTGGGGTCGGTGAGCTCCTCCAGCAGCACCTTCACCACCTCGGTGTGGCCGTGCTGGGCCGCGCAGTGCAGCGCCGTCTCGTTGTCGTTGTTCTGCGGGGCACAAGCGGCGCCGCGTCAGGGCCGGGGCAGCGCCCGCCCCGCGCCTCCCTCCGGCATTGAAGTTTAAATGCAAAAACAAGACAACAAAAGCAGCGGGGGGGGGGGAAGCAGAGAGCCCAGTCTGAACCAGCCTGAGCAGTGTTTGGCCATCTCCCTAGGGGGTTTAGCAGCCCCTCATAAGCTCATTAATCGGCCTCACCCAGCCACAGTTTCAGGGGTGTCCAGAACAATGAGGTTCAGCTGTGGGAAAGGGGGCTGCAGATGGACCAGCCTGCTTTCCAAGCACTGGGATCAGAATCCAGGGGCCATGCTAAAGTTTAAGGGATGTTGAGCTGTATCCAGATTCCCATTAATGCTGCTGGCACCTGGGGAAGGCAGTCTGGTATCTTGGCAGCATCCCACACTTCAGGGTGCCACAAAAACAAAAGGCTGAATATAAGGCAGGCAACCTGTTGTGTGAATTCTATTTGCTGGAGCTTCCATCGTCATCATTTTAGATTTAAACTTCAATTGTTTCAAATCCTACTTATCCTGGTTATGACAGACATTCCATCTCTGCAATTCTGGCTGTTTAGAGAACAGGTGCACCCAGTCCCATGCAGTTTGTGAACCAGAGAGCCGTGCAGCTCCACCACCACAGGAACAAGCCAGGGCTCAGGTCACTGAGGGAAGCAATGTCTCAGCATCAAGGGAGCATCCCCAGCTGGAAGCTGGACCCAAACCAGTGTGTGCAGCAGCAGCCAGGCTAAGAACCAGCAAGGCAAAGCCCAAAGATGAGCAGTCCAACACCCCGCACGTGCAGGTGCAAAATAGGAACATGGCCAGATCTAATAGAGCCTTTTCTCAATTTAAATTCCTCTCAAGTTTCTAGTTTTACTACTGTGTGTCATCCACAGAGGGATTCTCATTTAAACACTTTAGAAACAGCTATCTGACATTATGACCCCAAAAAAAGTTTAATAAAGTTACGCACTTCAACTGAAAGAATCGTAGTTGAATTTGTCATTTTAACAACATTTCCATTAAAATAAGCAGAATGTTCTTGTCCTGTTGAAGGCAGCAGCATCACTGCAGAAGGCAATTTGATTCTGCTGGCTGTGAGAGAACACACACACCTTGGGACACTGCTCAGTATTTTGCACCATGTCACAAACTTGTGAGGCTGCACGAGCACTCGGACCCTGCTGAGGTGTTCAGCCCCCCTCAGGCTCACACGAGTCCTGCCAACCCCCCAATTGTTTGTATCTGGCTTTTGCATCACTTCTCAGCCACTGGCAAAGCACGAGGGGAGCAGGAGCTGGGAGAGGCTCCTGCAGCTGCAGTTTGTAGGGAAGCAAAGCAAAGGAGGCAGGATCAGGCACATGCAGGGAGAGGGGACAAACGGGGCAAAGCATCACTGCCAGCACAGAAGGTCCAAGCCAAACGGGCTCTGTCCCGGGGGGAGGCACATACACATGGACAGGGGGTACTGCAGGATACAGAAATCTGCACAAAAAAAATACAAACGGAGTGAGAGGGGACAGAGTAGAGAACATCAGAGCTCACACCTGCCCGTCAGCTCACACTGCTGCTCTCGGGCATTTGCAGGGTTGGCAAATCCCATCACTCCTGTTTGACAGGGCTGCCAGTGCAGGGATCAGGGAGCCCACTAGAGCTGGGCCCAGGCTCTCAGGCTGCCCTGTGCCACAAGGGATCCAGACTTTGTGGAAAGCCTGGGTGACCCCAGCCCCTCTGAGCAGTGGGTCCCTGCCCCAGAGCTGCTCATGCCATGCCAGCCCTGGCTACTGGGCATTTTCTTGGCTAGGACTGCACTCCTCTCCTTTCTCCCTAGCACAGGGTATGTGTCCCTCAGGGGGCTTTAAAGCATGCAGTAGCTCCAAGCACCTGCCTGAGGGCTCAGAAATGGGAACACAACATCCTTTAAAGATGAAATTGTTGGGAGACTTCCCTCATCTTCCCTGCAATTCAGTCCAATTTTCCCTAAGCAGATTGGGGCTCCGATGCTCAAGGCAAAATCCCCAGACTTTCCTCCTGCAGCAGAGATCACCAGGAGGTAAAACTCCCCTGAATCATCACAGCAAGTCTCTCCTAATTCCAGACTGTGCAGTGGAAACTCCCACTACTGCCTGAGTCTTTATTGCCTCCATTTTGGGAGAGTTTTGAGCAGCCAAAAATACTACAGTTCTTCCAGGCAAGGGAGTTTGCTCCCTTCCTGCATCATCTCTCCAGGCACAAACCAGAGCAGCGAGCAGGAGCAAGCAGACCTACAGATGTATCAGAGAAGGAAAAGGAAAATTCCATTCCAGCAACCAGAAGGCACATGGCTTCAAATTTCAGAACTACTTAGAAAAATAGAGCACTCAGGAGGGCCGAGGGGCAGCATTCCTGCAGGAATCCTTGCATCCCCCCAGCTCTCAGCTGGGAGAGAGGAGCTGGGAACAATCCCCTGCAGAGCACAAACAGGACATGAGCAGGGATGGATGGCTCTGCTTTCTTATGGGCTCCAGCACAGGTTTCAAGCCCTGGTGATGTGATACCCCTCATCACACACAGCCCTGCTCAAGTGGACAGTCCACAGTCCCTCCATGGGCTGTGTCTGTCCTGCACCCCCTGCTCCAACACACCCTGAGATGGCTCTGACTGAGCAGAGGGAGACTTGGTTTAAATAAGGGAAGGTTTTCTGACCTGCAGAGATCTGAAGGGTTGAATAAACTGCCAAAGAAAGGCCACAGAGCTGTCCCTCTCTGAGGTTTTTGAGAAAATGGTGGGCAAATCCTGGTCAGGAATGGTGTGAGGAGACTTGATCCAGCCCCAGGGTTGGGAAAGTGGCTATATGGCACTTCAGTCCCACACTTCTAAGATTCCTTGGTAGGATTTTTGTTGGTGTCTGAGTGTCCAATAGAGTCCTGCCCTATTGACCACCTGCTGTTTGGCTGCTCCTGAGACAACACCAGAGTTTGTGTGACAGGTACAACTCCACGTGCTCTTCATCACACCTGGCCAGGAACTGGTGCAAAGCTGCTTGGAACAACTGTGTGTAAATCATCTCTCTGTCCTTTAAAACCAAAGCAAAGATTCCCAAAATCTTGTCTTGCTCTAGAGAGCACCTCAGCCACTGTGAACACTGAACTGAGGCTTTAAATAATGCATTTCTCCACAGTATAAAACCCAAATTAAGGGACTCTGTAAACAAAAATCCACAAGAAAGGGAACTTCTTGGATATTCCCTCTTTACATTCCTTCTTCATTTGACATCCCAATACTGGAGGGTGTAAGATTTTACTTGGTTATTGACTATGTTTTAGGGAGCTCCTTTCAGGCAACTGAACAGCTCAACTATGATATTTCCACAGAAGACATAAAGGCATAAAATCCCCATCTGGATTTTTATAAAAATCCCCTATTTGGATGAGCTTCATGGGAATACATTTGTGGTCAGAGGGTGGGCACTGGTGATGCTGAAGCAGGGCTCTGTAAAACCACACCTAACTCCCAGAAAGCACAGGAGCCCTGGCTGTGTGCTTCTAAGATCCTGCAGAGATCAAGCAGAAGGAAAATCTGCCATGGATGGCTGGATCCAAAATAACTGGCTGGAAGCAGCTGTGGCATGGTGGCTCATGGCAGAGGTGTCTCAGGACAGAGCAGCAGATTGTTTGCCATCCCTGGCTTGCAGGTTCACTAGAAATAAAACTGAAAAATGGTGTCTGAGAAACCACCACCAGGAGTTTGATCTGCTTCTTCAACAGCTCAGTCTCAGCACACTGCACGAGCTGATGTTGTGTCTTTTGTAGCTCAAAACAACCGAAAACAAGAGAGAAGCAAAACAGGCCAGAAAATAGGAACAGGAGACCAGGGCTGAAGGGTCAAACGACACCACAAACTGAACATCAAAAGAGAGACTGATGTAATAAGCAGGACATGGAGGACTTGGGAAGGGAGGCAGCAACATCACTGCCCTCCCTTCTCCCCACCACCACCACCACAGGAATTAAGTGTCCATTCAAACAACACACAGCACTATGCATTTGGGAGGAGAAAAGGCATCAAACTTCACTCCAAACAGCCCACAGAGAAAATGCAACCATGGTTAAGCAGGGGAAAAAAAATTCCTTCTCTTTGCATTTATCAGCAACATCAGCACATGAAACAAAACCTAGAACATTTAATTGAAGTAACATTACCTTTGGGAAGTCATCCAGCCCAATCAAGCAAACTGACCATCACTGCGAGTCCTACAAGGCTAAGCAAGGAAGGAGCCCCCAGGAAAGTAAGGAAAAGCTTCCCTTTAATTATGTTTCTATAACTGCTTTGAAGAGAGAAACCCACAGTAAATAAATGGTCCCAAATTTCCTTTTCCCCAAGCAGCTGTGAAGTGAACAGGTATTATTGCACCTGGAAGCACGCGGGTGCAGCTTGGAGTGATGATGCAGTGAAATGCTGACAGCAAAGTACACACCTTGGCATTGATATATGGGTCAAAGGGGCCGTACTTTTTGAGTTCTTTGATCTCAAGAGCATTCTACAAAAAGGAAGAGGAAAAAGAAAAAAAATGTGATAATGAAATGGGTGAGATACAGCAACAAAGCAATGGGTGACTCCAAGGGGTGGAATGCCAGGACACAGCATCTTGTTCCAGTCAGAGCCATGGCCAGTAAAAGCCATTCCAGCTGGGATTGCTGTAACCTGGACCAGGCTCCAAGCACAGGCTCCTCAGCTGACTTCTCTCCTTTAACAGGGCTCCTACTAAACAGACATTAATGAAACATTACCTGCAAGGATCATACTAAGCTTTGGATCTTTTGCAAAGATCTCCCCTCTAGCTGCCCTACTCAGAGCAGAACATTTACACTCCAGGCTCTTACTCGATTTTTGTCAAGGCT
This sequence comes from Drymodes brunneopygia, assembly GCA_013400955.1. Classification (NCBI taxonomy): domain Eukaryota; kingdom Metazoa; phylum Chordata; class Aves; order Passeriformes; family Petroicidae; genus Drymodes; species Drymodes brunneopygia. Next base: position 424,516 of record VZTZ01006178.1, read on the forward strand.
ACCTGCACTCAAGCCTGTGTAAACCAGACTGAATGCCTGCAGCTGTGCCTGGAGATGTGATTAACCACAGCCCCAAACTGGAAAACTAGCACCAGAGCCATCAGAACACACACTCCCCATTATGCCTGCTCAGTGGAGGAGTGATAGAGAATTGCACTACAACAAGATTTTTCAATCCATGATGTTTTAGCAGCATTTATCCCTGGGGCAGCCTGGTACTCATCCTGGGAAACTTCAGTGTGGCACTTGGGTCCCCACAAAGAAGAACTGGGACTCCTAACCCTGCCTCTGAAAGGAGTTTGCTCCCCAGCTTCTGAAAAACATGGAGCAAATCAACAGCAAGGACTCTCAGTTCCCAGCTGCTCACCTTGACTTTGAGCTGAGCTCAAGGCAGGGGTGTCTGACCTACCTGGGAATTACCTCTGGAATGAATGTCCAGGTTTAGCCTGCTGGCACTAAGGCAGGCTAAACTATTTTGGTTTATTCCTTTCCTCCTGAAAGAACACCTGAGTGGTTTGGGAGTTGATTCACAGGGCCATCAGATGTTCCTGCCTTAGGGACAGGACAATCACATTGCAGCTTTAGCCACCTGGTTTGGGGCTGTCGCTGTGTGTCTGCCAGGCTCACCCAGGGAGGGGCAGTTCAGTGACACTGCTCAGCTCCCTTAAACAAAACTCTGCAACAACAGGAATATTTGGGTCTTCCAGCAGCAGCATTTCAGAAGTTTCCTGGAATTTTAAGGTACCTCTGATGCCCATGAGGTGGTTCAACAGGAGCCAGTCCTCTGCAGTGGACACAGCTGTCTCATACCCCTCACTCCCTCTGCACCCCAGACCAAAACCATCAGCTTGACAAAAGGAACAAATCCAAGAGGCTTTTTTTTTCTTGCCTAATTGAGAAATTAAGTCTTTAAGATGAAGCTAGGGATTTATCTGGGGGCAAGTGGTGTTAAAATTTTCTTAGAATTTACAAATTAGTGAACTGGAGCAAGTGCCAGAGACAAGCCAGGAGAGCAGCTAAGAGAGCACGGCCAAAGAGACTGAACAAAGCTGCTTGGATTAGTTCCCAAAGGAGGGAGCCAATGGATCCTCTGCAGAACTAGAAACCTGCTCAGCTATCCAACAGCTGAAAGGAAAACTGTGGGTTAGTTTTAGAAGCCCAGAAGCAGGAGATCATTTTCTAAGTGTTGAGCAGCTCTCATATTTATGTGTCTCTCTATAAAACTCAAATTCCTTTTCATCCTACCACTAACTCAGAACTGAATGTATTGCTTTAGGCAGCACCCCTCTTATCCCACCAGCAAGTAGGACCTTACAACCATTGCTACTGGTTTGGGAAGGGTCAGGAGTCAGCTGAGTCTCTCCATGCCAGGGAAGTGATTCAGTGATAGATTAGAGAAAATCAGGCAGACCTGCTCATTCACTTTGGTGTGTGAAGGGCCCTGGTGGATGAGGAGCTTCACTATGTCAGCATCTCCCTTCCAGGCTGCCAGGTGCAGGGGGTAGCAGCCCTTACAATCTGCCACGTTGGTGAGTGCGTCGTTCCTCAGGAGAACTTCCACCACATCCCTGCAAGAGACAGCAACTCCAGTGAGACATTCAGTCCTTGTTTCACAGCTCACATTCTGCAGCAAGCACTGAACAAGGAGTTAATCTGAACAGGAGTGTTTCAGAGATCCTCCTGAAATGTAATTTTTAAGCGTTCCTATTAAATGCTGCCAAAGGAAATGAAAAAAACAAGAAATAAATATTGCTGAGATGAGCTCAGGGAAGATGCACATTAACTCTATACTAATAGAGCTAAACAGGAGCTGAAGTCAGCCACAAGCTTCTGCTTCAAAGTGAATTGCACCTGCACAACAAGGGTGAATAATGATTTTGACTCTATTCCATTTCTCAATATCTCAGGCAGCAATGAACAACACAAGATCTACCACAGTAAGGCTGGAGTTACTCAAAAAGTGATATGCACACAAGGCAACTGCAAAGTGGTGCAGGCCCAGACCAGCCTGGGCACCAGACAGACTGCAGGGATTGCCACTGGGGGAGCCCCTTTCACACAGTGTTACAGCTTATCCAAATCCTTACAAATATAAAAGGGTGGTTGAAACCCTCAGCATTTTGCCAAGCGTTCCGAGATGTCAGCTCACACCTCAGCCAAAGCACTGACATTCTCCACTTCCCCTGAAGATGGAGTAGTGCTGCACCAGTGCCTCAGCTGGTGAATGAACCACACAAGCATGGCCAGGGAAGCACAAAGCATCCACCCCTGTGGCCCAAGACAGGAACAGAACTCACTTGTGACCATTGAGAGCAGCGTGGTGCAGCGGGGTGTATCCAGTGCTGTCAACGCAGTTCACGTTTGGCCCCCTCCAGATGCTGCAAGACAAAAAAAGGACAGGGAACACTTAGGCAAACAGCAAACAGGCACAGGGCAAGGGCAGGGTCAGCAGAGCTGTCACACCAAGGTGGGGATCTGACAGCTGTGGTCAGGGGGAGTCACAAAGAGCACAGGGAGTCAGTGTGTCAGCACATGGAATCACTCCTGGCTTCACCTCACCCTCCTGCTTTCCAATCAGAGCTCCCACTGCCACACATCCTTCAGGCACACACAGGCTTGCCAAAAAGCATCTTCAGAGGAACATGTGTCTATTAGACTGAACCACAAGAGACAGCAAACCATCGACCCACTGCTAATTCACACCCCACAGAAGAATTCTGATGGCTCTGGGAAACTGTCCTTCTCCACAGCAAGTCACAAGGGGTGGGTGGAAGTCAAAGACTGTGGGATGCAGAGTCTGCTCTTGGTCACCACTGTGATTCCACACTGACTTCTCAGTGTCCCAAAATCACTTCCATCTGTCAGCTGCTGGCAGGCTGTACCAAAGAGTAGGTGGTCTCCCAGCAGTTCTGAGAGAATTAACTTCCCTCCCTTGCTCAAAAGTCAAGCAGCACAGATTAAAGCATTAACCCTGGCAAGGATTACTCTATCCCAACCCCTGCAGGGTGTCCTGCTCACATCAGCACAGAATGGCACAAGTAAGAGGCCAGTGCTGCTCCTGAAAGGAGTGAAAGGAGTGTGGTGTCTGCTGTCTCTCACCAGAATGGGCATGAAACTCAAACCAGCACATTCTCACAAGCAAACAAACTGTTCACCTTTCCTGATGATGGCACTCACCAGTACAACCCATCATCTGTGTGTGCTGGCCTGTTTTACACTCCATCCTTTCAGGAATTACACGGAGCTTATTACAAGCCCTGATGATCCCACTTGTCCTAATGTGGTGCGTTTTCCTGCTTTGTTTCCTTTGGGGGCAAAACTTAACAGCACCCTCTGATCCCCAGCTGAACTGGTTTAAAATCAGCCAGCTGTGGCTCTGTTTGAAGCTGGTCTTTTTCCGAGCAATCCATTTCCTCCCCAGCATGAAATCACAACGACCCACGTGGCCCAGAGGCTTTCTGAAACAGCAGTCATGTCTGGGGGGCTGCTAGCCAGGAGCAACTCAGTGCCACACAGCAGGAAAGGCACCAAACCAAACCAACAAGAACCTCGTGCAGACTCCAGAAGGGAATGAAGCAGCAGGCTCACTCTGGAGCATGTTTCAGTGGGAAATGGAAAGTCTGTCCCTGTCCCTTCCAAGTGGTTCCTGATCCACAGAGCATTATAAAAGGCTTTGCAGTCCTGAGACAGACCCCAGCTCTGCCAGAGGAGAGGCTGCTAAGGGGAAACTTTATCCAAGTGGACAGGCAAGTGAGCCACAAAATCCAATTTGCAAAGGATCAGAGGCTTATCCTGAGGCATCCTGTGCTCCAGGAGCACACGGCAGATCAATACACACATGCAGTGCACCTTCAGCACTGATGACACTGCTCACAGGTTGATGGCTTAAACTACATCCAGAGAGTCAGCGAGACACCAAAAACCCTCACTCAGAGTGTGGGCAGGAGTGCCCTGCCCCATCCAGCTCTGCAGTCCTGAAGCATGAAGGAGACTGAGTAGTGCTCAGCTCTGGTTTCTTCCTGGCAGTGGGCTCTTCCACTGTGGTTGCCCAAATGATTTATTGCTGGATTTAAAGTGGCAATTAATGGTTAGAACTAATGCCAGAAAGCCTTGTGTGCAGTCTAGAGCAGTTCTAACATTGCACCTGTGCTGCCTTTGCTTGGGCTGTAACCTGGGCAGTGCCAGAGTCCCATGGTTTTACACATCAAACTGAACTGTGTTTGGAAGCTGAGCTCAAACTGCTTGAGGGTGAATACATGAAAAACCAGCAGCAATTAACACAAATGTTCCTTTCAGCTGAAGTTATGAAACAAGGAAAAGCAGGGTCAGTGGCGCAGTGGGCAGGGCTGGGGATCAGAGCCTGGGGCATCCGTCCCCATTGGAGCGTGGTGTCCCTGTGATAAAACACTTCCTTAGAAATCTTCAGGTCAATGCTTTAGAGTCAAATGCAAAGTTTGTTTAAGGAGCTCAGGGGAGGAGAAAAGCTGGAGCCCAGCAGTGAGTGCTGGGTGCTGCAGAAACCAACTGCCAGGATCTAAAGATATTTAAAAAAAAAAAAATCTGCTGTGTCCTCTCTTCCCCTTTGCCTTTTTATTCCTGCAAATAAAGAAAGCTTTTATCACAGAAAGGTCAAATCACCCAGAAGATCAGACTGGAAGGATCCAAGAGGAAAACTATTTATATTTAGGTATGGGGATTGCAGCAAAGTACATCACTCCCTTCCCTCCTCTTCCTCTTGAGCTGTGCCAGAAAGGCCACACAATTCTCCTGAGGTATGGAAACAGGGTGCTGAGAAAAGCAGAGCACAAAGCCCAGAACTCTCTTGACTTTGGGCTGTTTCTGATTAAACAGAAACCCCAATCCCAGCACAGGCAGGAGAATGCTGTAAATAAAGGTCCCCAGTAAAGGTCTGGAGCCAATTTGACCACTGCTGCTTTTTGATTTCTTTTCTCCCCCAACCTCCCCAAACCCCTTCAAATCAAAGAGTGGGGTTGCTTTTACCCTGTGGTCTCTGTTCTCAAAGGATTACCCAGGTCTCACCTGCCCTTTGCTGCACCAGGGCAGCATCTGAAGATGCTCCTCCAGATGGCATCTGCTTAAGACAAGACATCAGGAAAGCTCTGAAAACAGCAAAATCTGCTCCATTTAAACTATTTCTTGGGCTCAGTTTTCTCTTGCTCCATGATTCAGCAACTGCAGTAAGCTTTAAATAAAGCTTCCTGCTTTATTTCAGCAGTGAAAACTGCTGAATAAAGCACATGTTTTAGGTCACAGAAAAACCCCAAAGTTCCTTTAAACAGCACCATATTTGTCCTCTTGCTTTTCCATTTCTTTCTTCCCAACTGCAGTAACTTTGCTCTCAAAACCACCCCAGGCAGGGAGATAAAGCAGGGCCAAGCCTAGAGAACAATGTGGTGTTTTCAGCTCAAATGATGAACCTTTGGGGCTGGTTTCTGGTCTCACTGACATGGGTTAAGCTTGTGCAGAGGCCATTGCACCCCTTGTATTTACACACCCAACACCAAAGACAAAAAGCACAATGACACACAAGCAAACACCAGTGGCTTGGCCCAAAGGCAGCAGGAAGTTTAAAGCAGCTGAGCACTGGCCCCAGATGTTTGTGTACTTCACTCAAAGCCTTAGAGACAAAGTGTCAGGAGGGCAGTGAGGGCTGGAGGCTGATTCCCTCGAGGCCATTGCCCAGAGGCCACCACAGCAGGTCAGTCCCACATCCCAGCTCCACATCCACACAACCACTGGATTCCTGCAACCAAACGCGACCCGCGCTTGGTATTTCCTGCTTACAGAGGGAACACAAACAACCCAAAGGCTTTGGGCAAAGCCTCAGGGATAGAAAGCTGCTTATGTTTTTCTGAAGTGTGAGGAAGGCACTGCTGCAGCCACCTCGCCAGCGGGCAGGGTTTGGCATGGTGGGACTCCCAACAGAGTGGGGACCCCGCTTGCTGTGCACCCCAAGCACCAGGTGCTACAACAGCTTTCCCAAACAAACAGCTGATACAAGGCTGGAGAAGATTAAAGCTAAGTATTGCAGGGGAAAGGGACTCCCAGCTCCTCTTGAAGGGTTTTGGGAAAGCCCAAGGAGAGCAGCTGGTCAGATTCCAGCTACTGGAATGGCTGCAGAGGAAGCCAAAGCCACAAGCTTCTGCTTCTGCACTCCTCAACTTCTTGGTCCAGGTTTTTATTTGCTGTAATAAAAGTTAGTAGATTTTCCTCAAAGTCAAAGGGTCACGAGCTCAAGTACAAAATTCCAGAATGGACAGAGAAAAGCAGGGACCATAATAAAGGCAGGACACATAGAAGTGACCCAGCTGACACTGCACAACACCACAGCCAGCATGAGAACTGCCGAGAACGGGCTCTGTCATCAGACCTGCTCCCAGCAGAGCCACTCACCAGGGATTCCAGTGAAAACCCTCAGGTTCAGTCCACTTTGACTGACACACTGCAGCAGGCAGAGCCATGCCTGGTCCTCTGTACAGAGCCAGACCTCAAGCTCCCACTTCATCAGCTCATTCTGAGTGAAGCAACAGCTCTCAGCAACAATTGCCAACAGCTCCAGCCTCATTGCCCAACACCTACAGACAGCTCAGCCAGTGTGAGGTCAACAGGGTGCTGTGAGAAACCAGCATTTCCACCAGTGGAGCAACACTGTGCAACAACCAATCCTCTGATGGCCACATGATTCCTTTTCCCATGGAAAGGAGCAGAACCTTTCGCTCCTCAGGTGCAGTGGGTGGCCAGGAGCAGGAAACCTGCACGGGTTTGCAAAGTGACAGCAGCCTGTAAAGGATCAGTTCAGGAACTGAGAAGCAGAAGGTGAGCTCATCTGCTTCTCTCAGAACCAGTCTGCCATCTCCCACTCCTCATTTCCAGGGGAGGATGCTTTGGGCTGGCACAGACCCATGACAACCACACACTTAACTCCTGGGCTTGCAGCTCACACTAGAAAGGAACCAGACAGGGTTGGCATCACTAAGAGAAATGTATCCATCCAAGCTAAAATCCCCCATGAGGAAAAGGCCAGCCTTAGCCTTATGGATGGCTCCTGGCAGTGGAAATGCATTTATTCAAACTTAATGTATGGTGGGGGGTGGCAGTAGGGGCAGAAAGGCCGGCTCAGGCGTGCAGCCTGTGCTACATCAGAGAATCCCTCCAAGCAGGGGCAGATAAAGAGCTGCAGGACAGGAAAAATATAGGTCTGGTTTGAGTGCATATGCTGCCCTTTATTCTTAAAAGCATTACAGGCACTCTGCAACCCTCTCCCATTAAGGAGCATTCCCAGCTGATGACAGGCCACGGAGCAGGAGCAGCCCCACACAACACAGACTCCAACGCTGGCTCTGACCTCAGGGCCAGAGCCAAACAAGCTTTGCTGGGAGGAGAGCAAAAAGGGTCAGCCATCGAGTCAGAGAAAGCCAAGCAGTGTCTTTGGGAGGGGTCCAGGAGTTCTGGGGTCTGATGTGTGCAGCAGCAGGAGCACCCCCCTGTCCACACCCTGTTCAAAGGCAGCACAATGGCAGGAGAAGAGCAGGGAAAATCCAGAATGGAGATGGGAGGGTTTGACATGAAGCCCTGGAGCTGCTGGGCTCATTCAAGGTGGGAGAGTGACCCCTAAAAGAGGACAGAGATTTGACATTTGCCAAATGCTGATAAACCTCTCACTGAGGTTTACTAAACACTGATTTTGTGGCCCATTCTCCTCTTTTGCATCTGACTAGGTGGGGTTTTGAGGAATAGGAGCAAAAGGAACCAAAACATTCCTGCAGAAATTCAGTGAACTGAGCAGCATTATCAATGTCACAAAGCAGTATCCCGGAACTGCAAACAGGAACCAGGGCACTGCTCAGGTAAACATTCCCCACTCTCCATGTGCAGCTCAGCTCTGCTCCCACAGCACTGGAAAAGACGGCACTAAGTGAAAGAAAATACAATACTAAAAAAATAAATAAGATGGAGTGAAAATTAGCAAGACACGTGTAGGTAGTGCAGGTTGCCGGGTTCCAGTGAAGCACAATTCCTTAGAAAAGTGCCAGACTTTCCACTGGCCTTCCCTCCATCAGAGCACTTCCAGAGAAATGGAAGGAAACCCTGGGCAGCCACAAATTCCTGATCAAAACCACCAAGCAGCTGATGCTGCAGCACTGAGCTGGCTACAGCTGGCAACCTTGCACCGGGCTTTCCCTCCCCCTTCTCCTCCTTTGTGAGATGATTTAACAAGCTGCAGAATCCCATGGGACATGTCAGTCAGCCAACAGCAATGGAGCATCGTGTCTGGAGCCCAACATGTCCATCTGCACTGCTCCCTTCTGACAGGCACAAAGCTCTGAGCTTGGAGTAAAAATGTCATCAAAAGGAACTTGTGCAGAAAAAATCGTGGCAGAGCACACGCCCTCCCCTGCCTGCCAGCGCCCTTGCACGGGGTGGATGTGTCAATTAAATGTTTTGGGATGGCAGAAAATGTGTCACCCTCTGCTCACTGTCAGACAACGTCAATAGGATCAGAACACCTCGAAGTTACTGTTTGTTTCCAGCACCCACAGAGATCTGATCCAACGCGCATCTGAGTGGGAATTTGGGATTTCTAGCACCTTGCACGTAGAAGGATATGGGGATGGTGCTACTTCATTTAAACACAGACACCCTCGTCCTGGTGAGGTCTCAGACCTCTCTATAGGGAGATAATAAACCACCCCCATGTTCTCCCCAGCTCAGCACTAAAAGACTTCTCAAGGTCTGCCTGCTCAGCCCAGGCAGCCACGTCCCAGTGCTCCTCTGGGCCACCACGGCTTTTGCCTGGGCACCAGCCCTTCCCTTTGTGCCATCTCACCCACACTCACGTCCCTCTCAGCCTGGCTGCTGCCCACCCCTTCCCAAACCCTGCTCACATCCCTCTCTCAACCTGTCTGCTGCCCACTCCCTTCCCAAACCCTGCTCACATCCCTCTCTCAACCAGTCTGCTGCCCACTCCCTTCCCACATCCTGCTCACCCCTTCCCAAAACTCACCCACATCCCTCTCTTAACCTGCCTGCTGCCCACCCCTTCCCAAATCCTGCTCACACCCCTCTCTCAGCCTGGCTACTGCCCACCCCTTCCCAAATCCTGCTCACATCCCTCTCAGCCTGGCTGGTGCCCAGCCCTGATGCCTGGAACGCTGAACCGCGACGTGTTTGACCTGGGGCAGATGAAAAGCAGGTAAATAGGCCAAGTCAAGCAGAGACAGAGATCCAGGGACTGAATTACCCCTTCCCTACAGCAATTAAAAAAGCAAATGCAATTATTTTGTACCAACAACTGCACACAAAGTGCACTTTTGCCTTAGGGAGACTGAAAGCAGAGAGACAGAGACTCGCACGACATCCCCCCTTCCCCTGTGACATTGCCCAGATCAGTGACATGAGGACTCTGAATCAGTGCTGGCACTGCAGTGCTCAATTCTGTGCACAAAGGGAGACCCCAGGACGTTGGGAGGGACCCCTGAGCTCCAGCCCAGAACACCAGGACAGGCAGGAGAAACACACTGCTGGGGTGAAAAGGAAATGAGCTGCTCTGATACCCAACAGCAGAATGACAGGATGGGAGGCGAGGCCCTCGAGAAAGGGGACACAGGACTGGAGAATCCAGAGCCACAACAAAGCTCCCACTGAAGTGTTTGGGGCACACTTTACCCTTGAGCACAGCCCACACCAGCAGCTCACTCACATGGCTCCATTTAAGCCTGTATCAATCCCAGCTCCAGCTTAACCAGGAGTCCCTGAAGGCTAAAGAAAGACACAGGGAGGAGAGATTAACTGGCAACAGTGTGGGACACAAACAAGGCACCGACACACCACTGACTCCAGAGACATTCCTTCTTGATGAGCTTTTTAATTGGGTGCCCGAAGAGCCAAGTGACAGGGAAAGGAGAGAGCAAGAGGAGGAGGGCAAACAAAGGAGTGACCCTGTGGTGGCTCGGATGGGAGCACAGGGGACACACCTGAGCAGCCACAGAGCTCTGTGATCAGCTCTGCTTGCTCCTGGTGGATGCTACACAAGCAGAGAGAGCACTGACTTAAACAACAGTTCCTAAGGAAAAGAAGGATGGAAATCAGGAAGGACATCCTTTTACTCCAGAAGCATCCTTGAAATCCAGTCTGTTAGAGAGCAGGAACAGGAGGGAATGGCCAAGGCAGGAAATTATTGCCGAATCCCAAGATAGCTCCTGGAAGTTGTCATTACTTGTCTGCGCTATCTGTACAGAGATAAGGTTAGAGCTGAAAAACACGAGTGCTGAGAGCTGAGGGCATGAGCCAGGCAGTCAAACAGAGGGGATGGAGTGTGACAGTCCTGCCCTGCTCCCAGAGCCCCGGGGGAGGGCAGGGACCGCTCCCCAAGAGCCGCCAGAGGCAGCTGCACCCACCCCTAACGCTGGAAAACTGAACCAAAAATGGGACAGGCAGCAAAGAGAGAGAGGTTCCCACATATTTCACAGTGGGTCTGCAACTCCCAGTTTATCCCAGTCCTGGTTTCACCCAAACGCCAGCTCTGCCTCTACCCACAAAGACAGCCTCAAACAGCTTTTTTCCTCACCAGAAAAAACTTTGTTCTATGGGGAACGTATACAACACAAGATGTTCCAAACCTCTTGAAATATTTCTGCAAGAATAACAGAGCCAGCTCTGAGCCTTTTCTCTGTTCAATACAGCTCTCCCAGCCAGGAGCTGCTTGCAGCAGCACAGCCTTTCCCAGCCTGACATTTTTAATGTACAGAAGGAATGTACATATGCCACTTAGACTCCTAAATATATGCAGGATAAAACTCTCCACTGCTTCAAACAATTTCAGGGTTACTGTGACTGTCCCAGCAAATAATTATATCTCAGCTGTAACAACTCACACCCATTAACAACCAAGATCCTCAGCGCTTTTAAACCAATTCTCTTTAGTCTTTATTTTCAGTGAAAAGGAATGTCAAGGTCACATCCTGTTTCACTCCTTCTGTGAAATAATTTCTTTTGAGATTAGAGGAAATATTTCCAAAATGCCAAATGCAGCACGAATTCCACACGTCCTCCAAGTTCCATTTTCAGCTGTTCTGACCCAAAGCAGATGAGCCACAAGAGGCTCAGACACAGCTTCACAGCCTGCACCAGGCTGAAAGGAGCTGTGAAAGGGGCACGGGGGCAATGCAGTAACTGAAAATCACACAGAGGTGGTTACCAACAACACTCCAGGTCAGCCACAAGTCATCCACAGGATGAATCGAGGTCAAACATCTCTCACAGGGCAGTCAGCTCTATCAGAGCCCCCACTGTGCAGTGAGAAACTATTGGCTTAAGAAATCACTGGAAAGAAGCACTAGGAAAAAGCCAGCAAGTCCACAGGATACAGTCTCTTATTTAAGTCATCTGATGGATTTCACTGTCCTTGTAACAGAACCAAGATCAGGATGCAAAGCTTTGAAGTCTTCAGAGCTTAAGGCTTTATCATAATCCTATTCCTAATTCCTAAAAAAATTGTGCTGATTCCTGAAAGTGAGAGCAGTGAGGAAGAGCCTGTGGAGCCTGCCTGAGTCCCTGCATGGGGGTGCTTCAAACCTCAGCAGGCACCCAGCCTCTGGAATTGGATTCTGTTCTAAAATCAGGCACTTTGTAATGCCGAACTTGAGCGGATTTCTCAGTGTCTTAATTAGGATGAGGCAAAAGTCGATTCACCTAATTTCCAACCCATTCCAATATTAGATTTGAAAGACCACCTATGACATCTTCAGCCTTGCTCGCCCCAGGAGTCTGCACAACAGCAGGCAACAGGATTAGATAAAAATCTAATGAGATAATGTATTTACATAATATTTATGGCACTCACGCTCAGACAGGGTTTTGTTCTTGCGTCCTCAGTACGAGGCACTACAGACACTTCCTTTGAACTGGAAAAAGCTTGAGGTTTATTTTTAAATCTAATTTCCCTTTAAAAGAAACCATGTGTTTAAATAACAAGGGAGGAGTGCGAATGTACCTGGCTTTACCAAACCTAAACACCAACTCCAGCTCAACTTTCCTTCAGCTGAATAACACAGGCTCCTGCAGAGTGTCCAGTGAAGCCATGCACACACATTCCTCCTCCTGTAATTCCCTCAGCATCCTGCTCTGTCAGATGTATACTCTGATTTTCCCCTGAAACCCTCAACAGGCACACGTCAGTAAGCCAAGCATGTATCTAAACACACAGGCCCAGCACTTTGCATCCTGCAGCTTCCCAAACATTTAAACAGCTCACCCTCACTAACCCTGGGGAAACAGCCACCTTAACATCCTGCATGTGTCAGGGCCAGCTAAAATCCTTGGCTTAGGAAAAAGTAAAAACCACACAAATCTACACAACGCCAAGATAAAAATAGCTCCAAACTTAAGCCCCTTATCCAGCAGTCTGGAGGCCCAACTGGATTTTCTTCCAGGATACAAACACCTGCAGGAATCCCTGCCCAGCATCCAGCACCACATTCAGTTTGAGTTCAAGGGCAATTGAGAAAGTTTAACTCCAATCTGATTCATCCAAACTTCACAAGGCTGAGTATTTCTCATTGAGCCATGGCACCAAGACAATGTAATTTCAGATTTAGGTCTAGAAACGTGCATGTGATGTGATGTGATGGACACCCAGGTGCCTGACCCAGGGCAGGGCATTTCCCCACCCACGAGGCTGCAGGAACATCCTTTGGGCAACAGGACATAAAGAGCTCTGAGAACATCACACAGGCTCTCCAGGTTTTGTGAAGAAGAGGGCACATTCACACACTCCAGCTCAAATTTCATTCCAAAGGCAGTTCACACCTTCCTGCCCTGTCTTTATCTGAGCCTTTGCCCCCTCCCCAGCCCCCAGGCTCTCTATTGCCAGCCCAGGTGCACCGACATTTCCAGCTCTGTTTTCCTCCCTCCTGCAGACAGCAGCTGTGTTCACTTCGCCAGTCGGTTGCTATAGAAACAAATCAATCCTCAACAGTTTTATTTTTACCAGTTTCTGTGAAATAGGATTTATCTCATTTCCATGACTAAGCTGTACTCTGGAGCGAGCTCTCTGGGACAGTGACAGTGCCAGCTCAGCATCGGGCACAGCTCGTGCTGCAGTGACAAGAGGAAAGGGCCATCACCCGTGCTCAGAGGCACCTTCTCATCTCGAGGACACTTCACCTTGAAAGGATTCCACAGCCAGAGCACTACAGCACTCCTCAGCTGCTGGAGTTCCTCATCCAAGGAATGGAACAGAGCACGAGTGGGTGGCAGAGCCCAGGAAAGGGCTCACATGGAGTGGAGGTGTCAGCACACGTTCTCTGCTGAGAGCCAGCCTGGCAGCCCCTAGGGCACTGCCACAGGAGGGGCTCAGCCTCCAGGAGCTGCCTGTCCTTTGTCCCAGGGCAGCTGAGAGGGGCTTCCCTTCTGGTCTGGCATGACAGGGATGCATTTCCTCCATTCTGTATTGCTCTGTGTCACACCTGTCACCTGTGCCCTTTCTATCCCATCTGTTTGTCCTTCAGTCTCACTGCAAGGATGCGTTGCCTCACAAAAATCCAGCTGGATGAACGCTGTTCCTTGGCTCAGCTGCTCCCAATACACCAAATACTGTTCCAATCATTCATCTCCAGAAAGTTCTGCTCCCTGCCAAAGGGCCCTCCACAGCTGGAGGGGACCTGTGGCACAGAGTGGAGCAGTTCCACTTCACCAACACTCACTGCTGGGGCACGAGGAAGGGGAGACACTGCTCCTCCGTGCCCTCACCTGCAGGCTCCTGCCCTTCCCTCCTGCTGGATCCAGGAGCTGTGCAGCCTCAGGAGACAGCAGTTTGTTAGACCTGCCAGCTGCAGTGTTTCCCCTGGCACAGGCAGACCTTAAGAAGAGGAGCTGAGCATGGCTGGGTCCCTCATTCTGACCAGGCCAAGCTGGAATCTTTACACTGCACTGTCCAGGGCACAAACCCATCCATCAAACACTCAGCATCCAACTGAGCTCTGCATCACTCCTGCCTTCAGAGCATGGAGTGCTCTGGCTGTGCTCAGATCCACAGTGACATTTCTTCAGTTTCAGGACTGATGACAAGTGGAGGTGAAGAGGCTGTGGAAGCATCAGGATCTCATCACTCAAATGTCCTGGGTTTGGTGACAGCCATAGCTGTGTTCTGTTCCCAAATTTCCTCACACAGCTCAATGGCAGGGTAAGTAGTTGGGAGATACAAATCAACAAGCCATCGGGGAACCTCACAAACATCCCCTCAGAGCACTCAAGGCTCACAAGCACCAGAGCACAAACAACTCAAGGCTTTGTACAGCTGCTCAGGATGCTCCAACCAGGCCTGGGCGTGGCAGGGGAAATCAGTAAATGCAAATAGTGGATGTGTTTTGCTGCTCCTTCCATGACAGGGCAGAGCACAAACCTTAGGTGAGCCCTGCAAATGCTCCTGGGAATGTGTGTAACCTGGCAACTGGAAAAACAGCTGGGAGCCTTGTGCCTGGGCTCTGCTCCAGCCCCTGCCAACCTGGGACACTGTTCTCACATCCTGCACCATCAGCAGCAGCAGCAGCCTTGGTTCCAACATCCTCAGCATCCTCAACACAATGGGACCCACCTGATGCTGCTCACCTGAGACCAGGACACCCCCGGTGACACTCCTCACACCATGTCTTAGCTCACAGCAACTCCCTGATGAAGCATTTGAGGTAACCTGCACGAGCATAGGGATATTTCCAAAAGCTCCTTGGCACTTCAAAACACTCAAAGCAAGGCAAAAACTAAGCTTGTGTTCCCACCCTCTGTCTGACACAAACACAATAACACACTGACATTCCCAACACAGCCAGTCACAGAGCACTGGGGGACTCAGCACATGGGTAAAAACTGAAGGGAAACCAATACCTGGAAGAATGTTCAGCCCCCCAACACCCACCTGTGCAGAGCCTTCCATTTCTAGTCCCCCTCTCTGCCAACCAAACCCTGGAAACCTGGGGCTGCCCCAAGCCCATCGGGGAGGGAGTGAGACAGGGCTCTCTCAAGGGGCTTTCACAGGAAGGAACACACCCACCCATCAATTCCCATGTGCCCAAGAAAGCCCCAGGTGCTGTGAAACCACAAGCCCTGCTTTGCCCACTGGCTTGGGCAAGTGGAGCAGGGCAGGGCTAATGCCACTGCTCCAAGGTCCCTGAGTGAGGAGAGCCCACTGCTCCTGACCCAGCTCTGAAGAGGGAACTCAAAGTACGCAACCAAAAACTTTCCAAAGCTGCATCACAAGATCACAGAGAGACAAAACACTGCAGAGTCACAGCCAGTAACTGCAGCCTTTGAATTCTTTAAGAAGTGCTTAGGAAACAATTCCCAGGAGCAGCGGTGCACACCTGTGCCTGTGGCACAAGCACCTTCAGCAATCCCTGTGCTCAGGGTGTAATTAAAGAGGGATCTGTCCCACTGCACCCTGTGCACAGGAGGGCGTGGAGAGGAGAAGGTTTGGAGTGGGTGAGATGATTAATCACAGCAGCAGGACAGGGAAAGACCCAACGTTGCCCTGTTCCATGGGAACGCAGCAGGAGCAGCTCCCTTGGGATGGGGAAGGGAAAGAGAGGGAAGCACCTTGTTTGCACAGCCCTGGAAGTTGGACCTTGGAGCCCCCCTGCTGCTGCCTCTGCCGGACATTGCAGGACTCAGTGTTCCCCCACAACACCTGGGGACACACAGAGGGACAGACAGCCCGACCCCGACCTGGGACAGGGCAATCCCTCCCTTCCCTGGCCACAGCACCGTGTCCCTTCCAGAGGGAATGGCAGCAGATGGGCACAGTCAGAGCCTCACCCCCCAGGAGTACACAGGGCACTAACAGATCCCTGCTGTAAACCATCAGCCACACCAGAACAAACACCAAAACCCACTTTCAAAAAAAAACAACAAAAAAACCTCATTTTTCTGACTCCTAACCACCCCTGAATTGCTGGAAGCCACCTCAAGTGTTCTGCCACCCCACCACGTCATTCCCAACAGCAAGCAGACCCCTCAGCAGCAGCAACTGCTGCAAATGGGCTGGAACAAGGGTTGTGGAGCAGCACTTGACCCTTCCCACAACAGATGTGCACCCAAACTCCTCATTCCCAGCAGAAGAGTCTCCTTGACAGACTCCCTGAGGACTGCATATCCCATCTGGGGCTTGCAGCAGCCTCAGTTTCCCCCTCTGGCAACACAGACCCAGGCTTTTCACAGCAATGGATGAAAATAAAAAGCTGCTTCTGCAGATTTGGCTTTAACACAACCCATCCCTCATTGCTCCTGGCAAAACCTCCTGAATGCAGCCTGATAGCTCAGCCACAGATTGTTCCGTTGTTTCCCGCCTTTAACTTCACAGTGAACCACTAAAAAAAAAAATACAATAAATCAAATTCTGCGGCCTCGATGCAGAAGTGGCTCATAACCCCAAGAAACCTCATGGATTCACGGAGCATTTCTGATCTCTGGACTTGCTGTTGCTCATAAGCCTTAAGCTGTGCATGCACAGAGGGTTTTCTGTCTGCCTGCTCCTCTCACGGTGCTTCTGCCTGTGCCACGATCCATGGCTGGAACAGGAGCAGCCAGGATCTGCTCCTGACTGCTGGGCCAGGCCTCCAGCAGCTCCCCAGGCCCTGGCAGCTCCCAGGGGCTGCGTGGATGCCAGCAGGGAGCTGAGCCTCCCAAACCCTGGCAGCCACCACCTCTTTGTGAGCCCACCATCTGCTCTGGCAAATCCACACTCCCATTCTCCCCCTCCTGCATCCTTCTCATTCCCCCAGCCCGCTGTCAGTATTCCCGATTCCCATCAGCTTCCCACTGGGATTTATTCTCCTGCCCAGTGCCCTGAGTGTTACACCCTGGCACGTTCACCCCTCGAGAGGCTTTAATTGTCTTTGAAGTTCCTCCTCCTGTGGCTTATCCTACTCCATCCTGTCCTGTTTCCTGCTCACCTGCAGCCACAGGTGATTGGAGTCTGCGAGTGCCTCCACACCCAGCGGGCTCTGCTCGGCCTCAGCAGGAGCAACTCAGCCCAGACCGTGACAAAGTTCACATTTAACTGATAACAGACAAAGTGGCAGTTCAGGTTACCTGATAAAACACCACATTCCAAGGAATTTACTGCCAGGGGCATCTTCTACCACTTCGTGGAGCAGCACTTGCTCTCTTTGGAAGAGAAATGGCCCAAACCAACGAGTGCCAGCTGAGAGCAGGTGCCAGCTCAGCACATACCAGGTGTAATGTGGGAATTCCAGGGAATGCCTGGTTTGTACCCCATCCAAAACTGTATCTTTGAGACACCTGAAATGCAGAACTGCCAGAAAAAGCTGTGACAGGCACCTCAGGAGAGAAGGGCTTTGGGAACAGGTTGTCCAAACAGTGGGACTTGTAAAATAAATAAAATAGGAACTAAGACAGGTACCCGAGATCGGGTGGAGAAAGAAACAAAGGTGCCAACCCAGCAGAGCATTTATGACCCTGCTCTGGGAATGAGCTCTGAGGGTGGAGGGCAGCTGAGCAGTTCCTGTGTCAGGTGAGATCCTTACAGACACCAGCAGCCTTGGCAGGATCAGGGATCCGCCTGAGCAGGGCCAGAGCCTGCCCGAGGAAAGGAAAATATGGAACACACAAACCTGACCGAGGGCAGGCTGCTCCCCACAACCAAGGAGGGCAAAACCCCATATTAGAAAAGTTCCCATGTTGCAGCATCGGAAAAAGTGATGTTTTCTCCACCCTAGAATTCATCTGTCTGGTCCCTACAGCCTGTCCCCTGCTCCCTCTGGCCTCTCCTTGCAGGGACACTCAGCAGCTGCTTCTCATCAAAAGCTCATCACAAGCTCCTCACCTGGAGGACTCTTGTACCACAGAGCTAGAGCCCAACAAGTGGCCAGGAGGTGGGAAACAGTCCCAAGACCACTAAATGGCAGCAGGTGGCACACAGGATGAGCTGCTGTGCCCCACAGCCTGCAGCCAGACCAGGAACTGATGTCACAGGCACAAATCCCAGCTGCACAGGCAGAAACAGGAGGTGGGACTTGGATGGGGGAAAGGAGTTGTTCCACTGTCACCAACAAGTACAGCCAACAGCCATAGCAGTGAACACAGAATATGAGTGACAGCCGTGACAGTCACCATCCTTCAGACACGTCTGTGAACGAAGCCACGTTCACATGTGAGAAATACAGTAACAAGACAGGGTCAAACAGATGGCCTGGTCCACCATTCCAGGACCATGACACCACAGGCACTGTCCCAGGAAAAGGCAGAGAAAAGGCACCATCGTGCCCAGGTGTTGTCAGGCAGTGGCAGATCTGGTTCAGCTCATGGGGTGTACAACTGCACCGACCCTCTACAGTGATCTGAGCCCCCTGTGGGCACGTCCATCCCAAACAAGGGCTCAGACTGTTTAATGTATCAAAAGATAAGAACAAAGCTCGACCCAAGGGTAGATTTACGTCTCAGAAAGGCAAATGTGTGCCCCAGGGCAGGGTGAGCTCTCGAGTGTCTGCAGGCCTCTGCTACCAGCCCAACCTGCAGGTACCAACCTGGGTTAAATGAAGAGAAAAACCGATCAAATTCGACCAAAACAAGACAAGTCACATCCCACTGAACAGTCAGATTGCAACAGTATCACTTGGCACGGGACACAAATCGCCTCCACACATCCCAGTACAAACCAATTGCTCAGGGACCACGAGCAGCAGCATTTCCAGCAGAACCTGAAGTGGCCCAAGGCCGCAGCTCCAGAAGCACAGCAGAGAGAGGTGATGCCAAAAAATGGGGAAGAGAAGAAAAAACTAACAAAGGTCCAAGAGCTTCAACCAGCGAATTCCACAGCATGGGGCTGGGGACGAGCCGAGCCCAGCCCCGGCAGAGTGTCACCGGCAGCCGCGACAATGCCAGCACAGGGCCCGGACACCTCTCCCGACACCCGGGAAAGTCCTTCCGCAGCTCTCCCACCGCGGAATCTGCCCCGGCCACGGAGCCCTCCAGACACAGCACAGCTTCCCAGTGCTGTCAGTCTGCAGCACTCGCACAGGTTTGATGCCAGCGGGACAGGCCACCCGCGGGCAGCACCCAGCCCTGCCAGTGCCCGCTCAGACAGCCAGAAAGTTACACCCCTCTCCTCTCCTCTCCCAGCCCACCGGTCCCCGGCTTCTGAGCCCGAGCAGCTCCGCCGCAGCTCCCTCGGGCACGGCCCCCTCGCATCCCTGGTGCCGCCAAACTCTCAGGGTGCCCAGGTCACACGCCCCTCGCACCCCGCTGCAATGTCCCATCCCACCCCCTCAGCCCTTGATTCCTACCCGGGGAGCCTTCAGCCCCGGCCCAGCCCCCGGGGGACAACAGGGACAGTCTCCCGGCCTCCCCCGCAGCGCGGCAGCCCCGGGAACCTCCGGCATCCCTTTGTCCCGCAGCCCTCCCGCTGCACTCCGTGAGCGCATCCAGCACCCGGAGCTGCCGCCCAGCCCTGCTCCCCTGCAGCCCCCAGCCCCATGAATGCAACGCAAGGCGCAGCTCCCGCTCCCTTCCCGTCCGCAGCCCTACAGCCACCCCCCAGCCCGCGCACAGCCCCCGCCTCACCTCCCACCCCTCGGTCCCCGCCCCGGGGCCGCGCTCAC
>VZTZ01006178.1:444805-473738 GCA_013400955.1 Drymodes brunneopygia
ATGGGGCGGCGGCCGCGGGGGAAGCGGCAGCCGCAGAGGGAGCGGGCGACGGCGAAGTGGGGGAGGCCGGCGGTGGCGGCGAGCTCAAGGCGGAGGTGGCGGACGGGGAGGTGAGGCGGGAGCGGGAGCGGAGCGGGGCCGGGCCGCGGGGCCGCAGAGCGAGCGCTGCCCTCTCGCCCAGGTGAGGAGCGCGGAGGGGGAGGCGGCGGACACGGACGACTCGGGGCTGCAGGCGTGCGCGGCCAGGAAGGTGAAGCTGGAGCTGAAGGAGCGCAAGGAGAAGAAGCAGAAAGTGGACGAGGACGAGATCCAGAAGATGCAGTGAGTGCCGGTGTGGCGGTGCCTGGGAGTTCGGGAATCGTGTCCCCGGTGCCGCAGCCCGGTCCCCCTCTCACCCCGCGTTCCAGCCCAGCGCTCCCGGCCCTGGCCAGTGCCGCGGGAGGGCCCTCGCAGGGCTGGGAATGAATGAGCGCTCTCCACGCAGGATCCTGGTCTCCTCCTTTTCCGAGGAGCAGCTGAA
The DNA here is from genome assembly GCA_013400955.1 of Drymodes brunneopygia. NCBI lineage: Eukaryota > Metazoa > Chordata > Aves > Passeriformes > Petroicidae > Drymodes > Drymodes brunneopygia. The sequence continues at coordinate 445,326 of VZTZ01006178.1, forward strand.
CCGCTACGAGATGTATCGGCGCTCCGCCTTCCCCAAGGCCGCCATCAAACGGGTACGAGAGGCAGCGAGAGCCCGAGCGGGGCGGGCTGGGGGCTCCCCGGGACCCTGCTGGGGTTGTGCCACCGCCACGGCTCAGCCCCTTGTCCCGGGACAGCTGATCCCGATGGATTCCAGCTCAAATCCCCCCAACCAGGACCCGGTGCTGCAGCTCAGACTCTGCCCCGAGCACTCCCGCGGGGCTGGGTGGGGCTGACACAGCGTGCGGGGCTCTGAGTGTCCCCTCTGTCCCTGTCACAGCTCATCCAGTCCATCACCGGCACCTCCGTGTCCCAGAACGTCGTCATTGCCATGTCGGGCATCTCCAAGGTGTTTGTGGGGGAGGTGGTGGAGGAAGGTGAGTGGCTGCTGTGAGGAACACGGGGTCAGTTCCCTGCTTGGAGCAGGATGTGCAACAGGACCAGGTTTTCCATGGTTTTCCCTTCCAGCAGCAGCTCTGGCTCAGAGCAGGGCCTGGTGAAGCTGCCACAGCCCCTCTGATCCCACCAGTGCTGCTGCTGCTCCTCAGGCAGAGAGCCTGGGCTGGCAGCTCTGTCCCTCAGCCCAGAGCAGCTGCAGAATGAGGATCTGGTTAGTGCTGCAGGGACAGAGGAGTCACCTCAGCCTCTAAACCTGCCCCAGCCCTCATTTATGGGATCAGTCTGGGCTAGGGGCTAGAACTGACCCAGCTCAGCTGTTGGAGGATCACAGCCCCTGTGTCCACAGCCCACCCAGGGCTCCAGAGCAGAGGCCCTGAGCTCATCCTTTCCCTGGACCCAGCATCTCCACGGTGGCTGAGTGGTTTAGGAGCTGTTTAGGTTGCTGCCCTGTCAGGGAGGAGCTCAGGGAGCATTCCTGGCTCTGAGCTGCAAACCCCTAACACAAACGTTACCTGTTCTCTCTCAAACTGCACTGGAGCAGCAGCGGGGGAGGGGCAGAGCTCAGCTGGCCCCTGCCCTGACCTCTCTCTGTTGTCCAGCTCTGGATGTGTGTGAGAAGTGGGGGGAGTTGCCCCCCCTGCAGCCCAAGCACATGAGGGAGGCTGTCAGGAGGCTCAAGGCACGAGGGCAGATCCCCAACTCCAAGTACAAGAAGATCATCTTCCACTGAGAGAGGCTGAAAGGAGCTTCCTGTAGGACCTCCCCACGTGGACTCTTCTGTAAGGCCCCTTTGGGGTGGCCTGTGGGACCTTAAGGGTGTTCCTGCTGTCCCCTTGTCCTGCACCCAGGGCAGAGCCTGGAGCCACCCCTGACCTGGGCATGGGGTCTCAACACAGCAGGGACAGGAAGATCCAGGGGCTGCAGAGCATTTCCTGGTGGCCCAGCTGTGCCATCTGTGCCCAGATGTGTGGCCTTTTTTGTACATTAAAGTTATTCTTGTGTTCATAACCTGCCTGGGATCTGCTCTTTGTGTGACCTGAGGTGCTCCTGGCCTGGGGCAGGGCTGGGTCCCTGGCAACACCTGCTGGGACATCTGAAGTTGACATCTGGGCTCAGCTGTGCTTCCAAATCCAGTGGCTGCCCATAAAGCACCATTTTTGAGAAGGGAAAAGCAGGAAAAGAGGCTGGAACCTGGAGGAGGTTAATGAGTTTAATTCTGCTCGTGGTTCATAGAACCAATAAATGCATCAGTGGAAACAAACTGCAGCAAAGTTCCAATACTGCCTAAAATTCAAGTTCAGATTTGCACAATCCCCCTTGTCCCCTCTTCCAGGGGCCCTGGGAGCTGCTCCTGACCCTGTGAGAGGTGCTGAGGCCACGTGCTCTCCCACAGCACCTGTGCTGGGCAGGACTCCCTGGGCTCTCACTGGAACAGAGGGAGAATCCTTAAATAAGAGGCTTCACAAAGTAAACTTTGATATTTACGATCTGTGGGGATCCAGGAGGTTTTTGTCCTCTCACGTGTGTGGGTTTTGGGTTACAGTCCTTTTTACTGGGTCTTCAAAGCAAAGGAAATGCTTGAATTCTTCAACAAAACCCATTGACTGAAGTTGCTGGAGCAAGGAATTTGCTGTAAACAACCTGGCCCCAGCTGTGCTCAGCCTGCACACGTGGGAGGAGCTGTGGGACTCTCCAGCTGGGCACCAGGTCTGGGCAAACCCTTGGCACCCTCCTCCTTCCCCTACTCACACAAAATGAAAATCTGAAAAAGCAGAAGAGAGAAACCTCCCATTTCCAAGCAATTAATGAAGAAAAAAGCAGGAATTACCGTGGCATTCCACCTCAGGCAAGCAGTTCTCAGAGCTCCTGCTCCCCACAGGGAGAAGGGAGCACCACAAAGGTTTGGTGAAACAAAATCCAACTTCTGCTTGTGGGCTCTGGGCAGTTCCCAGCAGTGCTCACAGGGAGCTGCTCCACACAGGTGTGTCCCAGTGTTTTCCTTTTGGGAACAGGGCTGGCAGCTGCTCCTGGTGTCCCATCCCCTCAGCCCTGCTGGGAGATTCCACCCAGTGCTGAAAACCCCACAGCTCCTTCCTCAGCAGCCACTGGGGAACTCGGGCACACAGAATCTGAGGACAAGGTGCATCCTAAAAAACACCCAGGTCACCTCCTCGTGAGACTGAACAGACTCCCCTCACCCCATTATTTGATCGTGAACTTCAAGTTTAAACAGTGCCTTCTAAGGAATTAATTCCTGCATCAGTGAAGCCAAACGTTGCGGGATTAAGTGGGAATGAACTGGACTAAGTCTCATACACTGCATCCATCTCTACACAAGGAATTACTGGTGGAAAAGGGAATCTGAAGGATTTTCTTTACTATCCTGACCCTCTTCTTGTGGGAATAGTGAGCTGTGTGCCCTCACTCCACAGTGGGAAATCACATCTCTGTTTCCAGGTGACAGCAGCCCTGCTCTCCCAGCAGAGCCCTGACCCTTCTGCCACCCCTGTCCTGTCACTGCCCAGGTGCTGAAGTGACCACCCTGCTCCTGCTGTGGCCCCTGGCGAGCACAGCTGGGCAAGAACACAACAAGGGAGGGTGAAAGAAGCAGAAACCCCACCAGGGACCATCTCCAGATGTCACCACAAAAGCTGGAGGCTGAAAGCCACCCACAGATGAGGAGAACACGGGGTGTCCCCCTTGCACCTGACCTGGTGTTTGTGGGCTCACCATGCCCTGACTCAGTGCAGCACTCCCAGGCCAGAGCAAAGAAAACTCCTCCTCATTCCTCCCATTTGTCTCTGCCAGACTCCCCTCCCTCCCTGTCCCCAGTCCTCTGCAGTCCCAGCTGGTTTCAGTCCTGGAGTTGGAGCTGTTTGGCAGCAAAATGACCAAACCTGCCCTGTTGGTGCTGGTGCTGGTCCCCTGTCCCTGGCAGTGCCAGTCAGAGCTGGAACAGGGGGTTGTATTTCCTGATCTCCTGCAGAAGCCGAGCCTTGTCCATGTTGGCTTCTGCCAGGGCCAGTTTCATGGTCTGGAGCTCCCTTTGCAACTCTGGCACTTGCTTGAGCTACAAGAGACAAGCAGAGAACAAGGCAGGAGTCTTCAATGTACACAGGGAGCTGCTCCAAGGAAAACCAAAGCAGGAGCTTTTGGGATGGATTACAGACACAACCACACTGACAGAACCTCTCTTTGTGGGAACCCCTCGATTCCTGTTTTTCTAACAAGGAACTGGACACAGTAGGGAAGATGGAGCCAATCAGAAAACAACCCCCAACCAGATTCTGAAAGGGAACAAATGAGTTCATGCTGGGCAAGGTGCCCTCACTGCTCAGAATACTCATAGGAGGCACAGGCTGCTTCTCAGGGCACTCCCTTCCTGCAGCTCACCACACCTGCCCAGGACTGCAAACACATGAAGGCAAAAGAATTTCCAGCTCTCTGTTGTCCAGACAGCAGTGACTCACCTGCAGCCCACGTGCTCCTGCTGCTGGGGCTGGTGAAACAGACTCTGCTGGGGCCTTCTGCTCCCCAGGGACTGACACAGGTTTTTCCTGTTTTGCTGAGTCCTTCCCCTGGGAAGCTGGAAAGCAACAGAACCCACTCAGGTGTGGACATTCACACTACAGGGCTCTCAGGACAAAAAGAATAACTCTAATTAATTTCTTTCCTTCTTTTTTTTTTTCCCCTCTTTTTAAACAGAGAAACAAAATTCTCTTTCCCCTTTTAAAATGGAGAAACTAAAAGGTAATAAAGGATCCAGTCTGTGTATGCTTAAGGAAACATCAGGCAGGAATTCTCACAGCAGGGAACAGAGGCAGGGACTGCTCCCACAGCAGGGAACACACACAGGCACTGCTCCCACCCCAGAGACCATCACATCCCAGTCTCCTCCAGCTCAGCCTGGGGGTGCAGAGGACAATAAAACCAGGATGCTGCTGACCTGCGAGATAGAAAACGCCGTCGTCCCTGCGCCTCACCACGAGGTGCTCCATTGCCAAGGTGATGGGGACAGGGCCAGGGGAGGTGGGGTACACGGGGGGGCTGTCATCCTGGAGAAACACAAAGCAGAGACGGGATGAGTTGCTGTGACAGCTCTGGAAAGAACTCTCCTTGCCTGCAGCCTCCGTTCCTGACCAGCAGCACTGCCAGACTCACAGGGGTACCCACCCCAGGGAAAGGCCTGGCTTTCTGTACAGGGTGTACAGGTACACACTTCCCTTGTGTTCCTAATTCATCCCTAGGGCAGCTTTTAGAAGCAAAACCAATCTCAAGAAAAGAGAAGCTCTACAGAGGCCCCCAGCAGTCCCACAGCGTCCCTTCCCAAGCAGAACCCTGCACGTGAGCTCTGCCCTGGGGGGAATATCTCACCTTCAACGTGATTTTGGCATCCACCACCTCTATCTCCATGGGGATCACCTCTGGGATGATTTCATCCTCCAGGAAGGGTCCCAGGCTGGTGAGGCAGGACATGCAGAGCTCTGTGGAGCTGCTGTGGAGCAGCACCCTGAGGAAGCCGTTGCGCTCAGCCAGGGGCGAGTGAGCGGCCGCGCACGGCCCCGACTCCAGGCGCAGGCACACCTCGGGATGGGGCTGCCTGGGCTCAGGGCTCGCTGCCTTCTCCACTCCTGGGTCTCCTAGAGCTGGAGCAGAGAGATCTCGCTGCACAACGGGACGCCAGTGTCCAGGTATCAACTCAAAATGGGCATCCTGGAAAGCCCATTTCTGTCCAAAAGCAGCCAGGTGACCTCGGTCTGGCATCATCCCTCTCGTGAGATAAACCCAAATTCCAAAGGACTAAGAGCCCACATCACTGAACTGGCACCAGAGCTGGACCATTTAAGGTCCCAGGCACATCCCTCTCTCACCACACTTTAAAACTGGCCCCTGCTTTGCATGTGCAGGACCTGGCCCAGTGTCCCACTTGTGTTCCAGAGCTGTCCCAACTCTCCCTCCACATCTGTCCCAACTCTGCCTCCAGAGCTGCCCCAGTGCCCTGGTTCACTCTCCAGAGCTGTCCTAACTCTGCCCTCCACAGTTGTCCCAGTGCCCTGGTTCACTCTCCAGAGCTGTCCTAACTCTGCCCTCCACAGTTGTCCCAGTGCCCTGGTTCACTCTCCAAAGCTGACCAGCCTTTCCTCATCCCTTTGCCCCACTGTGGCCACTGGCAGGACTGGGAAAGGCAGGATCAACAGCCTGGGAACTGCTCACACTTTCAGTTCAGGTTTGGGGTTGGAGCTGCTTTTGGTTTTGTTTAGGTTACATTTTTTGGGGGTGTGGGGAGATAGTTGATTGATTTTAGGTTTGGCTTGGATTTTTTTTTTTAATTCAAATTTTAAATTCAAACTGTAGACCAAAAGCATTTTTCTCAGAGCAGGAATAACTTCAGGGTTTCCCTAGATATCTTTATTCACTCTTTAAACTCATTTCATGCATCCTAGCAGCAATTTAAAAATCCGATCAATGATTAGTGGGCACCACAGAGCCTGACTGTGTAAGCACTTGGGAAACATCTTTCAAATGCCAGCTCTGAACCCTCACACATGAGTTGTGTTCAATCCTCACCGCCCCAACCACTGAGGCCCCAGTTAATGGAATATTCCCTGAGGCAGGATGGTCTAAAAGCCAGTTCTAACAGTGCAGCTGAGTCCCAGAGCAAAGAGCAGTGTCTTACCCACATTACCACGCAGGAACTGCCACATGCCAACGTTGTTCAGCTGCTCTGGAACCACGTTCATCACTTGCACAGCCACAGACAAATCATCTCCTTGTACCTCCATTGCACAGTTCACATCATTCATCTTCAGCACCAGGACAGACACCTGAAACAGCCACCAAGAGCTCATTGGTTACAGCAAACACCTCGATTCCAGAGCCCCTCAGGGACAGAATCCCAGTGCCAGGGACTGACCAGCTGCAGACTGGGGTCTTCACTCTGGGACGTGGAGCTGTTTGCCTCAGGGGACGCTCCACCCTCGTCCTCTGCCACCAGGCTGCTTCTGCTGCCTGTGTCATTGTGGGCCTGGGGAAGCTGCCCCGAGGGAAGAGGGTCCAGGCTGGGTTCTGAAAAGGAAGCAACAACTCAATTCCATTTCTTTTTCTGGAAGTCCTGATGTCAGCATCTGCCTGAATCTCTGGCCTCTCTGGAGGTACCACCCTCTGGAGAGCTCTCTCCAGCTCCTCAGGTGAGTTTAAGCACCACAGGGTTGGAGTGAAAGATGTCCAGAGTACCCAATATCCAAGCAGCTCTTCCTAAATGCTCTGTACCACCCACCACCCGCACATCACAGCCCCCATAGCCCTCAGAACACCACTGGGACATGCAGGGTCACCTCACACTCATTCACCCTCCTCATCTCAAAGAAAAAGCACCTACAAAAGCAGAAAGAGCCACTGTGAGGGAGCTTCTTAAGACCTTCAAAAACAAGGAGCAGCAAAAGTGATTCCATAGGAACACAGCATGGTTGAGTCACCTGTGGCACAAATTTATCACCTCTGTGAGATGAGGATGGGGATGAGGAAAAGCCAAGGGCTTTACCAGAGTCTGTGAGCATCACGAAGCCATCGCTGCCATCACTGTCCACAGACAGCCCATCCTCAGGGCCACTCCCATCCACGGATGTGGTGTCAAAGGAATGTTGGGATGAGGTTCTCTTCATGGAGAAGAAACGCATCCGGCCACTGCCCGCCCCGCCCGGGGTAACTGCTCCCTCCTCTGCTTTAGGCACAGAATCCCTACAAAAAACCCAAAAAAACCCAGTGATAGAGGCAGGCAGCTGAGCCTGCAGATTATCTGAGTGTTGGGTTGGACTCTGACCATTTTCAAGTCAAACTTCAGCATCCTCAGACCAGCCCCAAGAGATGAACACTTAACCCATCTCCAGTCCAAACCAAACAGAAAGAAAGGGAGCAGCTGGCCTCTGTCTCCCCCTCCTGCAGCCCAGCAGCCTGGCCTGCTCACCTGGCTGGGGGCAGGGACAGCATCCTCTGCATGGTGGAGGTCATCTTGTCCCTGCTCAGGCTCAGGGCGTCCTTGGTGAGGGACATGGCCTCCTTGGTGAGGTCCATGGTGGCGTGCAGAGCTTCCTTTGTGGCGTCCTTGGTGATGTGCAGAGCACTGGAGAGCTCCACCTCGATGTTCTTCAGTGGCATGAGCTCTGCCTGGCCATTGAGGGCGACACCTCCTTTGCCTGAGGGCTGTGTGTCTGGGGCTGGGCTGGAAGGGAGAGCAGGGGGGCTCTGAGGGTGGCTGCTGGTCTCTGCTGGTCTTTCTGCAACCAGGGCTTCCACAGCTTCGTGTGCTTCCTCTATCAAGCCTTTCTCCTCTGCGGCCTTACCGCGGGGAGCTGCGCTCAGGGCTCCGTCGCTCGCGGATCTCGGGAGCCTCTCCAGAGGGACACTGGCACTGGTGTCCTGCATCCCACTGTCCTCTGGGAGCTCTGAGGTGCTGCCCAGGCCCTTCTCTGAACTGCCCTCTGATTTCAGCTCCTTCTCTTCAGCTGCCAGCCCCTCCTTGCTGTCTGAGGGTGAGAGCTCAGACTCAATCAGGCTGGTTGTGTCCGAGTCCAGGGATCTGGGTTCCAAGGCAGAGCCTGGAGCAGGGCTCATGAGCAAGGCCACCTCAGCACTGTGGAACATAACCCCCACACAAGCAGACATGGGATCTAATGGAGACCCAGTAATTTCCTGGGTATCTTGGGCCAGCTGCTCCTGTAGTGTTTGCAGAACTTCCTTCATCCTAAGCAGCACCAGGTACTGGTAATGGTTGAGCCGAATTTTGACATGGACAGAGGAGGACATGAGCACGTGGATATCAGCAGAGGCTTCCAGCTCTTTACTATCTACTCCATCATCAACTTCACATTCAGATTCTCCCAAGACATCCATCATGTCTGGAGCCTTAGAGATATTCTTCAGATCCTGGTCAGTCTTCGATCTTTGACAAACACCTCTGGAGAGGTTCTCATTCTTGGAGTGGTTGCTAAAGCTGGCAGAAGGCTTGATTTTCACCTCAGAGGTGGCCAGTTCCTGTCGTTTAGATATCTGAGCTTGCCCCCACCTCTTGGGCAGGCAAGCCCATATGGAAAGGGGAAAAGGGTCAATAAAGCTAAGGGCTCTGCCCTTGGAGCTTTCGGCCCCCTCAAAGCCCAGGGAGAGCTCAGTGAAATTCACAGACCACAGATCCTCAGAGGCAGAGGTTTTGCGAGGCAGCTGGGGAAAGCCAGGGTGCTTCTGTGGCCTGTCCTCCACCTGGTATGCGTGGCGCAGGAACAGGGTGTGCAGGAGGCTGAACCTGTCCTGCCCCCGGGGGAATTCAGCATAGCTGGAGTGGAAGAACTCAGAGCCCGCGAATTTCCTGAAGAGACCCTGCAGGTCCTGGCAGCTGCAGGAGGGAGCGTGGCGGGTGTTGGTGGCTGTCACCTCTGACATGCAAACACAGAGCGCCCGTGGCCGGTCCCGGTGCTCCGTGACTTTTTTATCCACGGGGATGTTGAGCTGCAGGGGGAACAGAGACATGGCAAGGCACGAGGTGAGAAAGGAAGAGCAGAGGTTTGTTGTGGATGAGAACTCCAGCACCAGCTTTACTGCCCAGAGACCGAATGTTGCACTGCTGGCAACAGAAGAAACATGCAGGCTTCAGAGCAGTAGTTGAATCACCAGGCAGGACCACCCAAAAGGGCTACCCTTCTTTATTCTCTCATTTATATCTGTTTCTAAAGACAATCATGGATTGGTGAAAGAGGTTCCCACCTCTGTAAGTTCACAGGATGAAGACATGGTCAATCATCTTTCTCTGCCCCAGGGGAAAGGAATGAAAAACAATCTACAAGTTCAAAACAATCCCAGCCAGTTAGGAAAACAAGGACTGTGTTTATAGAAAATGCATGGGAACTTCTACTACAAAATTACAAACATGGAACACTGCAAAAAGCAGGGCGACAACCGAACAAAACCAACACAAGAGGCAGACAGAGCAAAGTCAGAAGGTTTATCTCCTCATTATGCACTCCAGCTGTGTCCTGGTCTCATGTTCCTTTCACAGAGAGAACACTGAAGGCTGGGGAAGAAAGGAGAAGAATGGTACCTTCAGCCTGAAGCCATCCAGCCGGACATCCACGTGCTCATCCCGCTTGCCCGAGTCCTCCAGCTTGTAGATGGCTTTGAACTGCTCCAGGCTGCGACAGAGATCCAGGCAGAAGAGGTTTATCCAGAGCACACTTGGTGTGTCCAGGGTGAGCATCAGGCCATTCAGCTGCACGTACAGGTTTGGGCATGGAACTAGAAGGAAACAGGTTCATGATGGCAGGAAAGGCCCCTCGGGTGCTCTGCAGCTCAGTGCAGAACCTGCACTGAGACACATCTCAGATGGAGAGCAGCTGTGGTGCACCCAGAGAAATGAGGTGATCCATTTGGGACAGCACCCAGAGCACCCCATGGCCCTGCTCCAGTGCTCCCAGTAAGGCTGAACACCAGGAACTGGGCAAACAGCAGCTGCTGCTGTAATTCCTTCCTGTAAGCACAGCTCTGCTTCCACATTGCGCACAAACCCCATCCCACCTTCCCACAGGCAAAAAAAAAAAATTAGGATGGCAAACATCAGAAAACTAAAAAACAATGGACAGGGAATATCTAACAGGGTTAACACATCTAGACAATTAATGACTCTTTAAGAAACTTGTGAAAGAAGGTGCTAACCTTGATGTATTACCTGGTAAGTCCTGATTGTCTGGGAAGTAATATTCTGTGAATTCAATATGGATTGCAGAGACTTGGTCAGGGAGTTTGAAGATTTTTCTGCTACATGAAAGCAAGGTGGAGGGTTTCTTACTTTGCTGCCCAGCTGTAGAGACCTGAAAACAGAATGGAAAGCAACTGTGCAGAACTCAGACTTGGCAAACCCAAGTGTCCCAGTGACCCTGCAGTTGCCTGTATTCAATCCAGCTCATTTACACATCAAACATACGCTGCTTTCAAGCAAAAATTTAATTTTCTTCTACCTGCTGATATTGCCAACTCCTCTCCTTTGAGGGAATTTAGCTCTTTGTGTCTCCTGTCACTGCTAGTAAGAGCTGTGACAAGCAGAATTAGGTGACATGAGCAAACAGAACAGAAATCTGTTACAGCTGTCTGCAAGATCAGCAGCATGTTGGTGAGTCCATTATAGTACCTAGGGCTGCAAAGAGCAAAACCAGCTCTTGGATGGATGCAGGGCACATGGATGCAGGGTCTGATCCAGGCTGGGGATGCTCTGCCCCAGGGCACAAAGCCTGAGGTGAGACTTGGGCCTCCTCTGTCAAAAATCCACATCCTCACTGACTCCTCAAAGGCATGGATTGTTTTACACTGGGCCTGCCTTGGTGTAAGCTTGGATAGGAACAGAGGGCAGAAACTCGTGGTTATGCAGTTCCCTCTGAACATGAAAAACCACCAGCAGTTCACTCTTGGTTTACAAGTTTTACAAGGAACATCATAACAGCATTTAGGTTCTCAGAGAAGTGTTTCGGATGTCGTGGGATCTGCAAGATTTTTTGAATCGTATCTTAAACCATGTATTGAATCATGTAATTTCCTTTTTAGAGGTGCCATTTCCATGTGCAGACAGTGCTGAGGTGCCTACCTGGTGCANGTTTTTAGAGTGCTGTGAATTCCTGCACCAACAAACCAGCCTGCTCAGCTGGGCACAGACAACTAGAGATTTTGCTGGATGAGGCAAAATTGGTACCACCTCCTGCTTCACCATTTTCATCAAATACCATTACCTGGTTTCCTTTTGAAGGGGGAAAGTGGAGTCCTGGCAAAGACAGGGTCTGTTTCTTCATAAAACTTCTCCATCTTGCTTTGAAATTCACTGACCAACTTCTTGGCCCACTGTCCTCGTGTCTCCATTGCCTCACTGTACCTCACCCAATGCTTGCAGGCATCTCCTGCAGGAAAACAAACATCCTGGCTTTAAAAATTAGGCTTCTTTCTTCCAGTCCAGCCTGCAATCATAAAGCAGTTCTTTAAACTCCCTTTTTATCCCCCTCCTCAGGCTGTGAGGTCACAGGCTCCCTACCTGCCCTGTGGAAAGGATAATAATCAAAAGCCATCCTCCTGAAGGTCAGCTGGATGGCACCTCCAAGCATCCCATGCTTCAAAGCACCTGTGGGGAACAGAGCAGAGGAAACCATGGTCAGCTCTGCAATCCGAGCCCTGACCCAGGAGAATTCAGAACCACATTGCTCTGAGTGCCACCACTGACTGACTGACACCACAGCCAGGATTAGGGTACCATCTTCAGGAATCTGCACCAAAATCTTGTCTTAGGCAGGGAGAAGAACACCCGAATCAAGTGGCCAACAGTTTATATGGTAAGAACGTGGCCTGGGAACTCAAATCCCAAACTGCAAGACCCCAGTGCTTCCCAACCCTCTTCCAGACAGAAAATCNACCTAGGGCTGCAAAGAGCAAAACCAGCTCTTGGATGGATGCAGGGCACATGGATGCAGGGTCTGATCCAGGCTGGGGATGCTCTGCCCCAGGGCACAAAGCCTGAGGTGAGACTTGGGCCTCCTCTGTCAAAAATCCACATCCTCACTGACTCCTCAAAGGCATGGATTGTTTTACACTGGGCCTGCCTTGGTGTAAGCTTGGATAGGAACAGAGGGCAGAAACTCGTGGTTATGCAGTTCCCTCTGAACATGAAAAACCACCAGCAGTTCACTCTTGGTTTACAAGTTTTACAAGGAACATCATAACAGCATTTAGGTTCTCAGAGAAGTGTTTCGGATGTCGTGGGATCTGCAAGATTTTTTGAATCGTATCTTAAACCATGTATTGAATCATGTAATTTCCTTTTTAGAGGTGCCATTTCCATGTGCAGACAGTGCTGAGGTGCCTACCTGGTGCACATCCAGGTCATCCACCCGCACCACGACGCAGCTGGAGCGCAGCCGGTGCCAGGGCGGGTGCCGGAGCCGCGGGAGGCTCGTGGGGGGAGCCCGGCCCTTCTCGGGGGGGCTCTTCTGGGGGCTCTGGGGAGGCTCTGTGGGGACACACAGCCACATCCAGCAGGGTTTTAGTCACCTCCTTTGCACCATCAGTGCCGACAGCTCTGTGTTTACAGAGCAGAACTAACAGCCCCAAAATTAGAAATGGATAAACAAAGCTGGGCAGGAGAAACACCCAGGACTTTTGAAGGAAGAACACTGTGAAAGGTGAGTCTGTTCTGTGGTAAGAGAACACATTCCTCAGCCAGGTCTTAAGTATTTAATTTCAACCTTATATACCCACTTATGGAGAAACTCAACAATAATCCAGGAGAGGCATCACTGCAGCCTGTCCATCGCTGCTGCAGTGCTATCCCAGCCACTTTCCTTTGCCATTGTATTGTTTATATATATATAANGGGGAACAGAGCAGAGGAAACCATGGTCAGCTCTGCAATCCGAGCCCTGACCCAGGAGAATTCAGAACCACATTGCTCTGAGTGCCACCACTGACTGACAGCCAGGATTAGGGTACCATCTTCAGGAATCTGCACCAAAATCTTGTCCTTGGCAAGAAGAAGGACACCCGAATCAAGTGGCCAACAGTTTATATGGTAAGAACGTGGCCTGGGAACTCAAATCCCAAACTGCAAGACCCCAGTGCTTCCCAACCCTCTTCCAGACAGAAAATCACTGCCTGGGCTGTTGTTTTCTCCTGTGCTGCTGTTTTCCTTTCTCCTGACCTGGCTCCCTGGCGTGGCTGTCATCACAGATGTGCAGGTCCAGGCGGGAGATGAGCAGGTGGTAGGAGGACTCCTTCATGTCATGCTTGTCAAAGTACTGCCCGATGCTGCTGGCGTTGGGGCTGGCCCCAAAGGGCTGAGCCCAGGACTGCTGGGCACTGGGAGGAGGGGGGGTGATCTGTGGGACAGGAACAAGCTCAGTGAGAACTTGGAGAGAGGGAAAACACAGAGGTTTTATTGTAATTAATCAACTCATGCAAATCTTCCAGCCTGCAAGGCATCAGTTTATAGGACTGTGTTGAGATTCCCAAGATCTGGATCCTTTCCTGTGCTCTCATGAGCAAAACCCTTTGTCTGTGGCTCTGCCAGCTGTCTGCACTTCTCTTGAAAGATTATTTTAAGATTACTGGGCAAAAAGGGCCAAGTATTCCCCATCNTCAGCTGCATGCCCTTCTCTGGGAAGGTGTTTTAAGGCTCCTGGGCAAAAAGGGCCAAGTATTCCCCATCCCTCCTGTGTGACCTCATTGCAGTATGTGTGCATCCCTGCTTCCCTGGAGCTTCCAACTCCAGCGGAAATATTCCTCTTCCCTCATCCTTAACTTTGAAAACATATTTTATTGGCAATGAATCCCATACCTTTGGTCACCTCTCTACCCTACAGCAGCCCACAGTCTACGTGACACTGACCTGACCCCATGAGTTCCCATCAGGGAAAATGCTGTGAGCATGGGCAAGATGCCACACAAACACAAACTGTCCTTTTCCCTGGCAGACCAACACCCAAACTTACCTGCACAGACTCTGGTGCCAGGCTTTTCCTCTGCTGAGCAGATTTCTCCATGGCTTCACTCAGAGACTCAGCATATTTCATCATTGCTTTCAGCTGAGAGTCTGTCAGCACCCAGAGCAGGTCATCCAGCAGGAACATCAGCTTGGAGGCCACCACGTTGCAATCTTTGGTCTGAAATAGCAAGGAAAGAGTCAGGGACTTCAAAAATTGCCTCTACAGACATAGAGCCATCATAAAACACAAGCCAGAAAGAAGGGAGGCTGCTGTGAAACTCCTCTGAGAGATGTTATCTGGTGCATGTCCACAGCACCTCCTCTCAGATGGAAAGCAGTCAAAGCCACCTCCTCTTTAGGAGACAAATTGCTCACTCTTTAATTCTTTCTTTTTTAAGTCATCACAGTTCCACTGGCAGCTAAAAATCAGGCTGCCAGGCCTTCAGCTCCCAGCAAGGAGATGACAGCTCTCCTTGGGATGTTCAAATGGATTGAACAACTCACTTCATCCACGAGATCCTCCCCTGGGAAAGAAACTGCTTTGACATTTGGTGAGAACACAGCTGTCTCTGACAGAAAACATGGAGAGATCCATCAGTTTGGGCTCAACATTTTTGAAGGGAGAGAAGGGCTGCTGAGGACTGTGGGAGGAAATATGTGTCATCTTTGCACCATGCAGTGAGACCACGTCCTGCAAAGCATGGAGGAAACTCTCACCCTTCTCTTGAGAGAGATCTGGATCCTCCCCTGGTTGGTGATGAGTCTCAGGGGAGTGGTGATGGGATCCTGATCACCATTGTCCGTGGCATCGGCCTCTATCCGCAGGGTCTGCCAGGTGAGCTCCTTGAACGTCAGAACCTGCCCAGCAGGAGAAAAACAGGGAAATACTGAGATTTTCACAACTTCAAGGATTAAAAAAAACCCAAAACACTCAGGAGACATGAAATGAAACAAGGAAAAATCATTCATCACACTTTTGTTCTGTGATCCCAGTAGAAAACCAAGGCCTCACCTCTCCCCTCTGCGGGTCCGTGATGCGGGTGAGGCGCAGGTCACTCTGCTGCCAGTTGGGGTTGACACTGTAGCCCTGGAGCTGCCAGAGCTCAAAAGAAGCATGGAAGGCCTTGGAGTGAATCTTGATGGTGATGGAATTGACAACAATAAACATCCCCTCCACGACCTTCTCAGCAAAGCCATATTCACTGCAAAGAGAAGATCCCCCCTTGTCACAACAAGAGGCCTGGCAGAGGTAAGGTTCACACAGGTTTATAAGCAACACCACAGGCACTTAAGCCCCAGAGCAAGGAGGCCAGTGGTGAATCAAGGAGAACAGCAATCCCCACACCCCAGCAGGATGCCAGGGCTCAGGGTCTGACCTCTGTCCAGCAGCAAGAGCAATGGGGGACTGTCCATTGGGCGGCCGAGGCTCCTCACACGTCCTCATCTCCACCTCCACCTTGTCCAGGTACTGCAGAGACACAACGTGGGAGCCATGAGCACCAAACCCAGCCCCAAGCTCAGCCCACCAGCCCTGGGGTGACATTCCAGGGCAGGGACAACCAACTCTGGAGTCTCACTGCTCCAAGAGTCTCATGTGTGAAAGCTCTCACACCATCAGTGCCCGTGGGTAACCTGAAACCCCAAGAGTGGGGAAAACAAACAGCAAAAAACAGGCACAAGATTGCCCTGGACTTCCCTGAGAGCTCATCTGGCTCCATCCTGCAGTGAAATGAGGGTCTCATGGGAGGGTTCTATGTGCTAAGGGCCTGGAGGATCCAGGTCCAAAGAAAATTTGAGCACTTGATGGTTTCTCTCTCCAGAATTTTTCCCAAGTAGAAGAGATTAAAAAGAATGAGGAAGGAAGAAAAGGAAGAAAAAAAAGGAAGAAAGGGAAGAAAAGGTAGAAAAGGAAGAAAAGAAGAAGGAAGGAAGAAGGGAAAAAGGAAAGAAAGAAGACAAGAGAAGCAACATTACCAGGCAGATTGGGTGTGTTTTCAGCTTTGTCCACTGGATCTGAAACGATAAAGTTGAGCTTATCAGAGTGATCTCTGCATTGGAAAGTTTCAGAAACTGCAGGAAAATATCTCAGCCCAAACTTTGAGCCCCATTTCTCTGAGAAACACCTGCAATGTCTCACTGTATCCAGGTCAAACAGAGACACAGACAAGGCAAAAGACATTCCAGACACCAGATCTACAAACCCAGCTGAGCTTTTGGATCTCATGTATCGTCAGGAGTAACAGATATTCTGCAGGTCAAATTCTGCTATGGGGAACATTCCTGGCCTTTCAGAGTTTACAACTACCTGCTGCTGTTACTGGGAGTCACACAACTCTTCTGAAGGCTGTGCACAAACCAAAAAGCTCCATTTTATTTTCATACAGCAACGTTCACTCTGCAGTTCTTGTAGGAGGGAGAACAAATGTTTGTTACTAAACTGAGCAGATCTGACTCTAAAAACAGAGCACATCAGATGAGTAAGACAAGCTCATTTTTACTGTCACTTGGCAGCGTAGAATCATATTTCTTTTATAGAAAGTCTCTCTGATGTCCTTAAAACTTCTGAGTCCACGTAATGTGACTGTGGCTAGTACCATGTGCAGTCAAACAATCTGGCAGTTTCTAACAACTTAAAAAAACCCAATTTTTGCTCTAAAAAGCACAAGGAGGAAGAATCTGTAAGAGTTCAGCGTGCAAAGTGCAAGTCTATGCACAGTCTCAGCGACTCTGCCTGTAAATGGATAACTTGAGCCATTTAAAGTCGCCTCTGCTCACCCTGATGGAGGCCTTGTTGCAGTAGACCCGGGTGATGGCGAGCCAGGTGGGCAGCTCCAGCACATTCTGCAGCACCTCCTCATCCAGCTCCAGGTTGGTCAGCTGCCCCTGACCCTTCAGCGTGCTCAGGTTGATTTTGTCTGGAGAGAGGTTCTTGGTAAACCTGCAAGGGAAGAAAGAGGAGACTCAAAAAGCAGCCCCCAGCAAAGCTGCTGATACTGCAGGAGCATTTCAAAGCTATTTTAATACCAGATCTGTTTGCTGTTTTGTTAAACCCTTTCTGTCATTTTTAAACCCAAGGCAAGTCGGTTGCTCCAGAAAAAAACACCTCTACACTTTGACATTTGGAGGATATTTTTGTTTTAAACAAAATTCAGGTTTGAGAAACTGACAATTTCCTTCTAAAGCTCTGGATCCTGGAAACCAGTAAAACTGCCCTAGGACAAAACCAAAGCAAACCAAAGCCAAGCTCCAACAGCTCAGCAGTTTTACTGCCCCCAGAATTGCCATGTCAGCAGGGGAAGGTTTAATTCTCCAGATTCTTTTCACCCAGGAAAGCAAAAGATCATTAATGAACGACTTTGGTGGCTATCTCTTTGCTTGGCTGCAGGTCAGCAGGGCCAAGCAGCAACTCCCCTCCCAGAGACTGCCCCAGCTCCCTCCTCTGTTTTCTCTTTTTGAAATTCCTCCTCCCCAGGGCTGTCAGGGTTTCACCTCCCTTGTGTGCAGCCCTTCACATCCCTAATGTGCCCGAGATTTCAGTGTCATGGATGAAACACTTGCAGCAGCACTGCTCAAGAGCAGAGGATCCTGGTGTGAAAGCTGCTGGCATCATTAAAACCAGAGTGGCCCCTAAGGAGCCAGAGGAGCCAGTTCAGAGGGCAGCAGATCACAGGGGCTGTACAAGTGTTAGCAACACTTCTGCATGTCAGAGAATCCCTCTGTGGCAGCAGACCCACTCCTGGCCCATCAAACCTCACTCCTGTGCAGAAGGAGCTGCCACCACAGGAATGTGTCACCACGGGAGCAGGGGGCTGCACTCCAATGTCACCAGAACCAAACTTGAAGAGCGCCTGCCAGACAACTTTCCCACCACTGAATCCAGGGCTTATTTCACACATTCCTCCATGCCAATGCTAATTCTCATTCTGTACAGTGGTCCAGAAAGCAGGATGGAAAGAAAGCCCCCATTGTCAGCGTAAGCAGGAGCAGGATCCCAGTCACACGCTGCCCTGCTCGCTCCCTCCCTGCACCCACAGCTCTGGGAGAGGCATCAGGGGCTTCTGGAACAGCCACAGCTCCAGGAGGAGAGGAGGAAGCAGAGCTCTGGGAGAGGCATCAGGGGCTTCTGGAACAGCCACAGCTCCAGGAGGAGAGGAGGAAGCAGAGCTCTGGGAGAGGCATCAGGGGCTTCTGGAACAGCCACAGCTCCAGGAGGAGAGGAGGAAGCAGAGCTCTGGGAGAGGCATGAGGGGCTTTTGGAACAGGCACAGTTCAGGAGGAGAGGAGGAACCCAGAGCTCTGGGAGAGGCATGAGGGGCTTTTGGAACAGGCACAGCTCAGGAGGAGAGGAGGAAGCAGAGCCACACTGCTGGGATGCAGCTGCTGCAGCAACTGTAGGGGCTCGGGATGCAGCACAAACCTGGCTGAGGCACTGGAGCAGCAGCTGAGCCATCAGCCCTGAACTTCAAGGGCAAAAGGGCCTTTCCTGAGCAAACATTTTGTTGGGAGAAGAAGTCTGACAGATGCTGAGGTGTTGGTGTCAAGCCTGTGCCAGTGATGCAGCACTGCTGGAAGGGGAGCTTGGCACACAGCTGTGGGTTTGCCCACTGCTGCTCTTCCCCCTGCAGACAGCTCCTGTGCCCTGCTGTCCCCTCCCTGCCCTGAGCTGAAGGGACTCACTGACAGCTCAGACCAAGTTTACAACTGAACCTGCCAGGCTGCACATTCCCTTCGAACTCGTCACCCACTTTAACCAAAGGCTTCTTGTTTAGACATGCCCAGGGAGGTGGCTGAGGTTAACCTGGCTGCTCAGCATCTGCACCAAGAAACTGAAAATTCCAGGGTGAGCTCCAACAGCTGCTCCACTGGCAGGGAGCACTGAGAATCCCGATGATTTGGGCTTGGAGTCCTGCTGTGAGCACCCACAAACCCAGACACGGCTGAAAATTCAAGCAAACACCTCCAGAGGCAATCCAGGAGCACCCTGGTGTTGCATCAGAGATCCAGCTCTGCGGAAAGCTGATGTCACTGCATCCACCTGGGATTGGATGCCAGGAATAAACCAAACACTACACGGACAGGTAGGTAACACACAGCACTTAAGCTCCCAGGCTGGCTTAGGCAGTGATCAGCTCACACTGGCTGAGCTTTCTCACACCTGCACTGAAGGATCATCCCTGGGCTCAGAGCCTCATCCAGGGATAAGAGTGCTCAGAGGAGAAGCTGCTTTCTGCTGGTAATGCAGAGGAAAAATACAAGTGTTGCCTATAATTCTATATTGTCAGGTCTCTAATGATGCTTAAGCTTTTTATATATTTTTCATATATTTGCAGCTCTGCAGATTGCTAAAGCATGGCCACAGCTCCAGTAGTTTTCCTACCCTTTTCCCCTAGATTTTAGAACAATAAGCTGACCTTCTAAACACATTCCTGAAACATTGTTTAGTCTTATTCCGAGGGGACCTACAATAAGGCATAATAAGAAGTGGGGCAGAGACCAACTCCAAGGGGCTGACCCAGGGGTGGGTTACTGGGGCAACTGAATCTCTGTTGGATGTACTTGTTAGATATCCTAATTAATTAATGCTATAAAATTGTAGAAATTCAATTCTGGGTGTGCCCATCACCACTGGGACACCTGGAAGCTTCCAAATAAAGGTCTGCTTTTCACTTTACTATTCTAACACAAGGGTTAGAATCTCTTTTGATTATAGGCAACACAAGCACATGTCTGACCCAGGGCATCACTTTCCTTCAGTGTGTAAGTGTACCAAAAATACCAGCACGGCGTGGAAGAACCAAAGCTGTGAAACAGGACACTGCAAAGTGAGGTATGAAACTCGATCCAGCCAAACCAAACAACTCTTTATCACCATCTGCAGGGAAGGGCTGCAGAGATCCTGCTGAGCAGGTACCAAACCCACCTCTGGTGCTAGCAGACTCCACTCAAGAATCCTTTCATGAGGCATTCCAGATGAACCAAAATGCACCATTCCAGCCCCAAAACAGAGCTTACAGACCCCACCCATGATGGGGCAACAGAAGCTGCAGGTCTTGGAAAAAAAAAATCTCAAATGGAAACAAATTCTTTCCAATTTCCCAGGATATGTTGCCCATTGCCAAACTCTCCTTTCAGCTGCTGCCCCATACAGGAATCCCAGACCTTCCATTGGAATAACCTCCACATCTGAGCCACTTCAGCACCCACATCTCAGACAGGGCTTACAGGAGGCCCCAGGTGAGAGTTCCTGAGAACACAGAGTTCACAGGTGCCAGGTCTCTGCTGTTGCCTGAGTGGAACTGCTTTGGCCAGTGCCAGAGGAGGAAAACGTGTCAGATGTTTGCTGGCAGGCTCTCCCCATTCACACTCACCCACAGCAACATCCTTGGCAGCACGGGCTGCTGGCTTAGGGAAAACTGAATGAAAATGGTGCCTATTGGGAAAACTGACACGGGAGGATGTTTGTACTTTTGGTTTGTTTTTTTTTTTGCAGCTCCATCAGCAGTCAAGCAGAGCTGAGCCAGTAAACTCACAGGGCAGCACTCCTTTTGAGCCTGCTGGGATTACTCTGACAAAAGTCAACCCTGAAAGTCTATTTGCTCAATCATCAGCTTGAATATATATCAAAACATGATGTCACTACTGAAAACAACAGACCAGTTCCTCAGCCTGCATGTCCAGAGGCCACAAATTGCAAGGGGGAGTTTGGGTAAATCTGACTGCTGGCCCAAAGCCAGGCTAGAATCATAAATAAATTTATGTTTGCATTTGTAGCTGTCTCGCCACACTGTCTCCAACTGAGCAAAAGCATGGACAGATAATGTCAGAAGACATCTGAAATCATAAAACTTCTCCTCAGATCCCTGTCTCATTGCCCTGCTGCCACATGGATCAGGAACCTTCTTTTCAAACACTCAGAGTTTCTGCCTCAGCCTCCTCCCTGCAGTCCTGCAGCCATCCCTGGCTGAGCACTTCTATTAATACCTTGGTCACTATGGCTATTATTTGGGAGAGCTAATTAGCTGTACACCAATGCCGTTGATTTTGCTTAGTGACAAGCAAAATCTCTTGGCAGAAGGAGTGCACGGCTTGTGACACCGACCACAGCTGCAGGGAGCAGCTGGAAAATCCCTCCAAACACAGGTAAAAGCAGAAAGGAGGAACTGATCAGCTCAGTGGGAAACCAGCCCAGGAACCACTGGGGTTTTTGCCTCCACAAGCATCACAGCAAGGGAAGAGATGAGGATTTTCTGCTTTGATTTGGAAGGCAAATACGTAATTTAAGCAACTATGACAGGAATTGGACATAGGGAAAAAAACCCCAACAACTGTATTCTGACCAATGCAGATTTGCTCCTTCCCAAAAATCTTTTCAAGTCTTGCCTGGTGTGGTTTTGGACGAGGCATTTAGTGGGATTTCCATCTTCCTTGGGAAGATCTTCTGCAATCCAAAAATCTCTGTCATGTGACATTTCACTTCAAACTAAAACCTCTTATCTCAGGAACCAAAGAGCATGTTTACCAGAACAAAAGGTTCATGACTGCTAAATGGAAAGGTCAGTGACTTCCCAAATCTGGGTTGCTCTCAAGGAAGGCAGCAGCAGAAGCTTTAAGTGCAGCACACATGACTGAGGATGAACTTAAAAATAATTTCGGAGGAAATAAAACTGGGCAAGTGATCAAAACTTCTGTAAAAAAGGGAAAAAATAGCTGCCTCGAAGACGCACAGGAAGAACTAAAAGCTTTTTCAGGAAGAAAAGCCATTTCACCTCCTCAAACTT
Source organism: Drymodes brunneopygia (assembly GCA_013400955.1). NCBI lineage: Eukaryota > Metazoa > Chordata > Aves > Passeriformes > Petroicidae > Drymodes > Drymodes brunneopygia. The sequence continues at coordinate 467,018 of VZTZ01006178.1, forward strand.
TTGGTGTTAGCAGGGACCACTCTGAGAGTGGGCACAGAGCTGCTCTGCAGACAGAGCTGCACAGCAGGAAGAGAAACTTGCTGAATTAGCAGAGGATGGGACTAATTATTGCACACTATGAGATTGAGTTGGTATCACACCCTCTTAGCACAAAGCCATTTAGGGTTTAAGGGAATCTGATCAACAGCAAACTGCCCAATTGTTTAGAAGACAGAAAGAACCGCATTTATAATCATCCCATTTATAACTGATCATTTATAATCATCCCATTTATAATTGATCATTTATAATCATCCCATCACCTGTGCACAGCTCTGTGTATCCCAGATACCCTGGGAGGCAGTAACACCTTCCCAAGTGGACAATCAGCCTGATAAATTGGCCCTGCTTGGGTTACAGGGCAAACAGTTTCCACGAAACGTGGTACCAGCCCATCCCATGCTCCTTATCAGGGTGGATTTAGGCACATCTGGTGTCCCTGTACACACACAAGGCACTGCTGCTGCCTTTCCATTATCAGCTTTCTGTTTTTCCAGGCTTCAACTGCACTGAATGGAAGGCTGGGCCTCTCAGCCACGCAAAGCCAAACACAAAACATCCTGATGAGTAATCAGTTGTCTTGGCTCTGTGTTACCTCCTGCAACACAACGTGGCTGAGGGGAAAAGGCTTAGGAATTCAATTCAGAGTTAAACTGGCAGGGAGAAAAATCAGCATTTCCAAGCAGATCAGGCATGAGACTGAGCCACTGCACAGAGCAGAACTCCAGCTCACTCCTCCCCAAAGGCTGCAGCCTCCCTTGGCTCCAAGGACACCTTCTTGTCCCAACAAATATTTCTCTAGAGCGTTCTGAATGCTGAGAGGCTCCTTGCTCCACACCCACCAGCACCTCACTGGGTACTGGGAGCCCTGGAAAGCAAACCAGGAACTCATCTGAGAGGAGAAGAGGCCGGGTCTCTGCCAGGGGCTGAACTCCATCTCTGCTGGGGAGCTGCTTTGCTATTTCCAGCTCCTCGCCTGGACACTCAGTAAAGTTTAAATGCCAGCTGCCCCATGCTCCCAACAAATCCGGAATGCAAACCCTCAGCACCTGCCAGGGAATTTCCCAAGTCTAATCCTCAAACAAATAACAGATGAAAGAAAACTAGAAAGAAACGTAATAAATACAAGCACTAGTCCAAAGCTCCACTTCTTTGTCCTGCAATCATTTTCGTTTCCAGTGTGCAGAAACAAACAGGTTATTACCTAATTCCAGCTCAACTGAGCACGAGAGGCAAGGGCTCAGGATAGTCCAGGAGAAATAAGAGGAGCCCCTTCAACAGCCCCTTTCCAGGCTGAAGGGCTCTTGAGAGGTTCCACAGGGTCAGAGCAGGGCTCTGCAAACCCAGAGCTGCAGTGAAGGAGCTCCAAGCCACATTTTCCTCCTGAGCTACTCAAGTGCAATTTACCTCTGCTGCAACAAGAGTCTATTTAGCATTCCAGAAACGGCACACACGTGTCTGGAGCTGAGGAGAAGTGGTTGGAAACACCTTGCACCCAGCAGCTCCATAAAACTGTCCTCTTGGTTCTCCCAGCAAAGTGCAGCACTGCAATCATGATTTTAAAAGGGAAGACTTCAGACTCTGTGAAAGGAAAATGCCAGGTCCTGCCTGTGCCCACTCCTTTCTCCCACCCTGTGTTGAACAAAGAAGTGGCAGATGTGTGTTACTTTGCCCATAATAGCTTGGGGCTTTGCCTTGCCATCAACAATTCCTCTATATTAAAAATGTTAAGAGCAAAAGAAGCCATCAAAATGTACTGGGAAAACAAGATATTTCCAAACTAAAACAATGCTTTTCTGGCCACAGTATGGAAGAACTCAGAGACCAGCTCATCACCAGGGGTTTGTGCTGCAGCAGCAGCAGCTGCTGGGACCTGACAGAACTCCTTTTTCATAAATTGCCTCATAAAGTCCTGAGCTTCATGCTCTGGATCCACCCTGGGCACCAAAGGAACCATTACCTGGCCAAACAGCACATGCTGAACTGAAGGAACAGGATGCTGTGCAGACGGAGAAGTAACGGTTTTTATCAGTGTTTAACAGCTGGCAGCTCTGTGGGTTCATGCACTTCCCATTGCTGCAACAGCTATTTTAGACAAATGATCATCTTAGAGATCATCACAAAAAATTCCCTGATCACTGAAGGAGGATATTAAAACAGCTAAAGCCAAAACTGCAAAGCTGGTCAGAGGTCTTGCTGCCTAAATCACTTGAGATTCTGTAGCATCCTCAGGCCATTCCCAGATGCAATTTCTTTGCTTTCCTCTTTACCAACTGTGCTCACTGAATTGCTTCCAGGTAATTTATAATGAAGGTCAGGAAAACTGGGAGAAGCCTGAAGGGTTGGTAGTAAGCAAATCTCTCTGATTGGTGGCAGCTTTTCCTCGCTCCAAGGGTGTCCCACAGCCCTCACGAGCTGCATGTGCCATCCTGTGACTGCAGCAAGGGCACAGCTGCAGCACAGCAGTGCTCGAGCACGCAGTGATGCTGCAGAACACTCCAGGGCAAGGGAGAGGCAAACAGAGCAGGAATTCAGGGTCTGTTCTCCTACAGCACTGCCCAGACTGCAGCATTCGGGCGAGAAATCTAAGCTGAGGGGGAAAGTGCCCTTTAGACTCAGGGAATTCCCCACTTCTGTGCTGGGCAAAGGCAGAGCTGGTGGCGTGGCCTGACTTGCCTGGTGCAAGCCACAGAGCCCATTCCAATGATTCCTGAATGGCACAAACAAATCCCATCTTCTGGGCGGAAGAAGTGCTTCTGCCTCTAGCCGGAGCCTTTTCTGAGGAGAGGGATGGGTCCCCTCAAGACAGCTCATCCAATTTCTGCCATCCTGATCCCAGGGAGTCTCTCACCCCCTGGCAGGATGACCATAGCTGTAAAGGCCTTCTTTGCCCTGACTCAGCCTGAGTGCAGGTCTCTGATGGTGGGAATGGACAGGGAGGAGTCACAGTCCTGAGCAAGGAGTCACAGATCTGAGTAACGAGTCCCAGACAACTCCAAGGCCAACTGCAGAACAGGCAGGACTCACACACAGTGCAGTGGCTCTGGGAGCCAGCCCTCAGCTCCTTGTGTTGGCACAGGAGCAGCACAACTGCGTGGAAGGGGTAATGCCAAAGGCATCTTCAGGGCCAGGAAGGGATTCCGAGATCCTCACATCCAAGTTAGGAAACAGCAGCCCCCAGGAGCCCACATGCTGCCAGCTCAGCACGTGCTGCTACATCCACGTGTCCCCACTGCCACATGGGTCCAGAACAAACTAAAGCTGCACCATGAGCCTGCCTGCTCTCTTCACTTAGCCAGCAGCTGCAAGGATGGGCTGCAACTGCAAATGAGAGAGGACAGGAGTCAAGACAACCCCGCCTGGAAAAAGGGATGTAAGGCCTAATCCCTGGAATGGAGAGGCAGGGCTCCACTGAGGTGCAGCACCTTTTATGAGGAGCTACATGAGGCTGTTTCTCCTGACTGAGTACCTGACCTGCCCTGACAAGAACCTCAGTGTTTCACCCTACACATCCTCCCTTGCTCTGTTCTCTAACAGATTTTTAAACTCCATTCCTAAATCCTATCTCACTTACCTGAAAAGGTGGCTCCATCCTGTGCTGAGGACAGTTTGCCAAATCCACAGCCTGCTATCCACTCATTTCTGTGCTGCACATCTGCCTGGACCGGTGACACGTGCTCTGCACTCTCCTCTGCAAACAGGTCTCATTTTCCACGCAGGTTTTCCTCTCTGGTAACATCTCTGCTGTTGTTAACTCCTCTCTCATTTCTCCTCTGCTCCCTTTTCACCCTACTTTCAGAGATTCCCAAAGTTACTCCTCAGCTGCAGTTCTCTGGGGTCCCTGTGAGACACATTTGTGGTCTCCTTCCCCTGCGTTCAGACCTGCCCCCAAACTCCAGCCCAGCTGCTCCTCTGCTGACACCAGCTTTTATTTCTTCCCAGCACGTTGCATTTCCTCTGGAAGCCATGTCCTGTGTGCCTGTTACTCCACAAGCTGCAACACGTGTCCCAAAAGAAAACGTCACAAAGCAGCTGTTATAGGCAGCAGGGGATAAACCTCTCCAATGAAATTAAATAAAAGCCATTTTGGCAAGGATTTCCACTGCAGTGCTGAGAACACAAATCCCAAAGTGGCACAAGAAGTTGGGGCAGTTGGGTTTCTGGATAAACAAGGCCTTTGTCACGCCCTGAGAACACAGATCTGCTGCAGCTACACCAGCACTGGTGAAAAAAGACAATGAGAAGAAGCTACTTTCAAATAAGGCCAGGAAGAAGTAAAGGCAGCTCACTGATTTTATTTTAAAGCATCAGATGTGCTGCCATGAATAATTATAGGCTGGGGAACACAGCCATGCCCAGAGCCAGCAGCTGATGCCCAGGCAGCTCTCAGGGAGCCCCTGATGTTGGGTTCCAAACACTCCCCAGCACTGCAGCCCTGCGAGCAGCAAGAACTGAAACCACCTCATCTGTTTGCTTTTCCAAGCTAAATATAGGACAAAGGAGTGAAAGGCACAGATGGTGAAAGCTCTGCAAGTTTTTAGGTTCTCCTGCTCTAGGAATTTAAGCTGCTGAGGCACAACCCGAGGCTGAGCCTTCTCAAATACCTTCACAACTGGGTAAAGCCCAGCTGGACCGACCCCCACCATGAGCACCACAGCCATCCCATCACGTGTGTGACATGGGATCACAGGAACACTCGATGAAACACCTCATTCACATTCCCCTGATCCAACTGCCTCTCCTCACCCCTTCCTTGCAAATTTCCACACAGAAGAGGGACCAAAAAACCACACCCCCGTGCAGAAAGGGCTCCGAGTGGAGGAGACACAACAAAAAGAACAAGGAATTATTTCATATGCAAATGTGAGCAGAAAATAAAGGCAGATTAATGATTCAGTAGCAAAATTCTTCCAGGCAAACGAGTGTGGCTGAAAGAAAACCCAAAGGGAGGGTGAGGATGAGGTATTTGCAAGAAACAAAATTGGAACAAAAAAACTTAATCTTTTTTATAAACCATTAAACTGTGTTCAAATTGCATTTCTGCAAAAATCCCCAATTCTTGTGCAAGTGAGGGGCAGGATCAGATCAATCACCCAAATTACAAAGTCCAGTAGTAGGAAAACAGGCAGAGATGCTGAATGTTTTGAGACTCCTTGTTCTCTTTGAAACCACCCAAAGGATACACAGGTGAACACTAAGAAGTGTTCCAATCAGAGGGAAAAAGGGGCACTTTGGGCAAGAACATGCTGTAGTGGTGGTAAGGAGAGACTGAAATGCAAAATTAAGCAAAAGCTCCAGCAAAGTTGTATTTATGTAAAGAAAGAGAATTGTCCATGAGGACAACACCCACAGAAGCAGCACCCAGGATAAAGCCCAGCTCTGTTCCATCCTTTATCCAGGACTGCTCTAACCCACCTCTCCATGATATAAAACACTTCAATGCCCTCCTGACCAGGAGGCTGAATCCATGTGAATCTGTCTCATTCACCTGCGTGAGGTGAATGAGACAGAAAGTCCGGAGTCTTGGGATGTCAGGTCTGGCAGAAATCCATTTAAACCAGCACCCAGAGCAGCTCCAGCAGCAGCTCCATCACCCTTCCTTCGGGACAGCACCGAGAGAGCCGGAGCAATTGGTGACTCCAAGGCAGACCCTGCACTGCCCGCTCAGGGTATCTGGGGACGGGCTGGGGCTCCAGACACCCGCAGGATCCCCCTCAGAGGGCTGGGATCCGTGGATCACACCAGCACTGACCCCATGCAGCTCACACAGGTCACTTTAGGCCCCTCACTGTGTGCACCTGAGCGTGTCCAGCGGCAGCGATGGAAAGGAGCTGCTCAGACAGCACAGAGGACAAGCGCTGTGCCCTCACCTGCTCCCTCACAGGCACAGCACCTTTCTGATCCCGCTCCTCTGATCCCGCAGCTAGGCACAGCGAGGTCGTGCCCGCAGCCAAGAGATAACAGAAGCAGTTTTTTATTCGCCGTGAAGGGAAACCGAGGCACCGCTATGTGCCCAAGGCCCGCCCCGAGCAGCAGCAGCAGAGCCGCGGCCGCGTTTCCCGGCAGAGCCTCCCTCACGCAGGGAGCACCCGCTCTCCCTCACCGCCCCTCGCAGCGCCTTGCGTGAACTTCACCGAAAATGACGGAACACAACGCAAACACCCCACCAGTGCCGCTGTCACCCCGGGGCTGTTCGTGTTCCCCTCTCGCCTCCCCAACTTCCACTGCCGCTGCCCGCGGCCCAGAGTCAGCACCGACACCGGGGCACCGGCCGGGCTCCGAGGGCTCTGACCCCGGGGACGGGCGGCACGGCCACGCCGGGCAGGCTGGGCCTGCTGCCCCCGGACACCGGACCCCATAGCCCCCGAGCCCTCGGACACTGCCCGATCTTCGGACACCGCCCCCGGCCCGGCGGCTCCACAACCCGGACGGGCCCGCAGCCCCCCAGGGCCCGGCACCTCCCCACGGGCGCTGCCCGGCGGTCCCCAAACCCCCAGGCCCGGGCCCTCGTTCCCCGCAGCCCCCCGGGAGAAGGAGGAGGAGAAGGATGAGCAGGATCAGGAGGATGAGGAGCAGAAGAAGGAAGAGGATCGGGCGCCTCACCGGGAGAGGTGCTTCAGGATCTGCTTCTTGATGATGCCCGCCATGCCGGGCCGGCGGGTCAGGCCCGCGGGCGGCGGGA
>VZTZ01006179.1:0-15973 GCA_013400955.1 Drymodes brunneopygia
GGGGGGTGTTTTGTTTTTATTTTCAGTTTCCTTTAATCCTCTGTTAGTCTTGTATCTCGATAACCTCCTTTGGAAGGGAATCAGGGCAGGTCAAGAGGTGAGGCTGACCCGGGAAGGGGAAGCAATCTTTCAGCGATCCAACAAATCCAACCTCTGCCGCCGAGCACTTCAGTGTGAACCCTCTGCTGAGGGGACTTTTTTTTCTTTTCCCTGTTTTTTTTTCCCCCTTTTCTGCTTATTTTTGCCAGATGGCAGGCACAGATTTCAGCTGGAGCCGCGACGGTTTTTTGCCTTCTCTTGGCATCTCTTCCCCCCCTCGCAAACGAACGGCCTCGGCAGCTCTTGCTCTGGTAGAAAGAGCTTTGCGAGTGTTTATTTTCTTTCCAAAGAGAACGATTGCCTGTGTTTTTATTTGAAAAGTCAAATCCCTCTGGAATATTTATAAGCCAAGGCCCTGTGCATGGAAGCGAAATGCCGTGAACTTTGCACCAACCGCAGCCTCGGCCGCGCTGGGAGGGACCCAAGTGGAAAATAACCATCAGGAAAACATCTCGGGAGCACCAGAGTCACCTCTGGGTTTGCACAAGTCCTGTCTGTGCTTAAATAACTCCCCTGGCCCTTGGAAGAGCCGAGCGAGCCCTGCTGGAGCTGATCCCAGCTGTCACTCCCAGGGTCTGACATCCATCACCTCTGGCAGGTGGGATGGCTGAGGGACAGGGATGGTGACGTGCAGGGCAGGCAGCAGAGCTGGAGAGGGACAAGGGGTGGAGGGACAGGACACAGGGAATGGCTTCCCACTGGGAAAGGGGAAATTGGGCTGGGATGTTGGCAAGGAATTGCTGTGTGGGAGGGTGAGGAGGGGCTGGTCTGGAATTGCCAGATTTGCTGTGGCTGCCCCTGGATCCCTGGAATGTCCAAGGCCAGGTTGGACATTGGGGCTTGGAGCAGCCTGGGATAGAGGGAGATGTTTGGGTCAAGGTCCTCTTTAAGGTCCCTTCCAACCCAACCCATTCCAGGATTCTGTGACACTGAACTACAACAAAACTGCTCTTTGTGGTACTTTATCCTCCCCCTCTTCGTCGTCCTCCTCCTCCTCCTCCTCCAAGCAGCTCCCAGGAGCCCCCATTTTGCTTTCCCAATCCTTTGCCGATGTCAGAGCCGCCGTTGGAGCATCGGGGGGGTGGTGGGGGGGTTGTGGGCACCTCTGATGACCTTTGGGGTCCTTTCTGCCTCTGTCCTGTTGCTTTGCTCTGTTCTGCCTTGGAGCCTGACCTCCTGTGTTGTCCTCTGTAGGGGCAGGTAGATGTCCACTCTACCATGTCGGTGAGTACCGGACGCCGTGTCCCGCGCCTTGGCTCTGCTCCGCTCCCACCGCCAGGCTCTGGGGGGGAGCTGAACCAGAAAAGGATCCCTTGGGTCAGCCAGGAGGAAAGGAAAAGATGGATTGAAAGTTCAAATCAATGGGATAAACAATTCTGGGATAAGTCAGAGACCAGTGGAAAGGGTTTCCTTCCCAATGGGTCACTAAATTGTTCATTTTAGAACATGGTAATTTAGAACATGGAACATTAAAACATCCTTTTATCACCCTGGAATACCTAAATTTGTAGGAAGCTAGGGGAAATGCCTGATACTAGGAAAAGCTGGATGAGATCCTCATACTCTGCTCCAAAGAGAAAATGCATTTGTAAAATCCTTGCTCCTTGGTCAGAGAAATCCCCATGGGGATTCCAGCTGGAAGTTCCTCCTGGATTGAGGGGCTGGCCCACTAAGCCTTCCCTCAGACTGGAGTGGAAGTGTCCAAGGTCAAGCTGGACAGGGCTTGGAGCACCCTGGGATAGTGGGAAGTGTCCCTGCCATGGCAGGAGTGGAACTGGATCATCTTAAAGATCTGTTCCCACCCAAACCGCTTTGGGATTCCATGGTTTTCTCCAGAAAATAAAGTGGATTCTTGACATTTGCCATCTCCCAGTTTGGATTAGGCCAATTAGCACCAAAATAAAGCCGAGGAGACCTTTCAGACCTTCCTTCTGGTTCAGCAACCCTCCGCGATCGTTGTCATCTCTGCTTGTTCCACGTGCGGGAGGAGCACCCGCGGCATTTCCAGGGATGGACGGCAAACAAAGTGCTCTGCAGCCACTTTGTTTCCTCTACTCCCACGGCTGCAAACCAGGCCTGGGGGAGCAAAGCCCATCTGGGAATTCTGTGGGGTTGTCACATTCAGAGCCCGGACCCTGCTTCTGCTTCCCAGCCTTTATTCCCTGCTCTTCGTGGGAATGCCGGCCGATATTCCCTGCTCTGGTGGGATGCTTGTGCCCCTTTCCCTGCAAACTGAGCCTGGCTAAGCCTGGACTATTTGCAGGCTCCGGGCACCTGGGGGGGTTTTAAGTCAACACCGAAGCCTCAAATCAACGCCAGCTCCTGGAGAGACGGAGCCTCGTTAAAGCAATCCCAGGCTGGCTCCCATCAAAGCCGCGGGATGCTCCGGGCATTCCCTGCAGCCCAGGGTTTCCAGGAGCGGTGTTGGATGTCAGGACTCCTCCGTGGTGTCCTCAGGGCGTAGCCCGAGAGGGAGAGATGCAAAAATCCCCGTTTTCCCCGTGGCTTTTCCAGACTTGGAGCCGTTTTAGAAGCCAGATGTATTTATTGCTTTAATTGGATCCAGTGCCTAGACAGCTCTGGAGTCAGCTTCCTACGGAGAGGGGGGCATTACTTTCATTAAGGTAAATCAATGGAAAATAATACCTGGAGCTCCCCTGGAAAGGGTCAGGGATGGAGTAATCCCTTTATATGGAGGGGCTTTGCCAGCCTGCTCTTAGTCGGGTTTGTTCTTAACAGATCCCACTTTTCCTTTTATCCCTCCTGATTTTCTGGTCTCTGCCTAGTTGGGATTAATTGGTGGGAATAAATCACGGAAGGGGTGGGAAGATAAAAACGGGGTCGCGCGAAGTAGCGGGGCAAAGGAGGGATTTTAGCGGAGTTTGGTTTGTCCGGTGGGAAGTAGTCGTGGCTAATCCTGGAAGTTTAAAAGGTAAAAAAAGTGGGATGCAGACGTGGACAGGGTGTGAGCAGCATCCAGAATCTTCCATGTGTGGGGCTTTCTGCTCCAGAGGTGATCCAAGTGTTTTAGGGGATTGCTTGGCCTGAAGGTTGGGCCAGATTCCTTTAAAACACGGCTGCCTTGACAGGGAGGGGATGGACTGGTGGCTGGAGCAGCCCTTTCCTGGTTTCCCAAGTGCCTCCAAAATCCCAAATACTTGTCAGGATGGAGGGATCAAACCAAGAGCTGTTGGTGCTTCAAAACAAGGAGCAGAGTGCCCAAATCCCATGGATTTCGTGGTGCTGGATGGGGCAGGCTGACCCCTGATTAACCCAGGAGCTCTGCTAAACTCAAGTCTGGCTAAGCTGGGTTATCTGGAATTCCAAGGTTTCCTTGTCTGCTTTCAGCAGTTGGAAAATTAATGGAAAATTAAAACGCCCAAATCCCATAAATCCTTTAAGCCAGGGCGTGCTGCTGTAGGTATCGTTCCCTCTGTGGAATCATCTCGGCACGGTTGGTTTGGAATTTGGTTTTCCAAACCAGGATTGATGAAGCTGTTGGAAACTTCCTCTTGCCTGCACGTCCATCCATAAGGAATGTGTGGCACAGGGAATTTGGCAACCGAAATTCCAGCCCTTGTAGAGGAATCCGAATGTGTCTTCTCCTTCCTGCTCCAGAGCCTCAATCTGGACCTTCCAAAAGCCCTACCAGGAGATTGGATTGGGGTGTTTTTGCTCTTTAGGAGATTTAGGGGAAATTATAGGATTTGCAATTTCCTGCTTTCTTCTTGTTTCATCCGCTCCTCTTCCAAAAGTTGGGAATGTGCAAAGGAACATCCATGAACAGCTCCCAAAGCTGTCCACACCCTCCTTAACCCATCCATGAGAGGAGTCCCACCTGCCCTGGAGGAGCCCAAACCTTTGGGGTCCCTGTGCAGGGGACACCGGAGTTGAGGGTCCATGGAAAAGTTGAGTGCTTGGGATCATCGTTTGGAGCTGGGAGCCACCTAGTTGATGCCACCAGTGTGGGTGAAGATGGTTTTGTGATCATTTCCACAAATGTTTTCCCTGGATCTTGCAGCCTTGGGTAGGTGGAATGGTAGGAACAGCAAAAGCGTTTTGAAGTGCAGATCCCTATGGAATTCTCGTGTTCCTCTAGAGTTTTTTGTTGGGTTTCATGAAGGGCAATAAATCAGGAGAACCTGATGGGTTAATTAAAAACCAATCACAAGTTCCTACAGCTTTCCCCATCTCTGTGTCTTATCCATCTTCTCCCTGGTTTTTCCCCGTAACACCTCAGTTTTGAAATGGAAATTTAAGATACGGTTTCAGCTTTTGGGAAAAGACAAGACGAGCTGAAGGTTCGGACACTGCTTCTGTTGGTCACTCGTGTCTGCTTGGAACAACCTCTTGGCCTGAGCTTTGCTGGCTCACGGAGCAGCAATGGAGTGGGTGGGTTGGGATTTTTCCTTGGAGCTCATCCTTTTTTCCAGTCTGTTCAACATCTGGGCCCGCAGTGGGGCAGCGGTTGCGTCTCCTCCGGGCCCCGCGCGTCACCCCAGCGTGCCGAGCCTTCCCCCGGCATCCCAACGGGCAGGGATCTGCGTAAATGGGGAATCTGGAGCATCCCTGTGTGTGTGCAGAGGGTGAGGAACCCCCGGGGTCGCTGTCCCGGAGGGAGGACGAGCACTCCAAACTTCTGGATCTTTCCTTTTTTTTTTTTTTTTTTTCTCCGACATCGAATTGTAATTACAAAATTATTTCGGGAAGATGGAGCCATTCAAGTCGCTCCCTTTAAGTTTTCCTGCTGCCGTAATTGGCAGCTTTGCCCCGATAAATCAGCAGAAACAAAACGTGGTTCTTGCTCTTCATAAGCGAGGGAAAAAATAAAAAAAAAGAATCTGTGTTTAATCAGCTTTTTGTTTCCAAAATGGCAGCTGCTTTGTATTTAATGGAAAATCAGGCTCTTCCCAATGGAAAGAATGTTATTCCCAAAGCGAATACAAAAGAAAATAAAAGCCACAAAAGAGGAGGATGAAATATGTCCCTTTTTTTTTTTTTTTTGTTGGTTGGTCTCGGTCGTTCCAGTTTGGAGCCGCGCGCTCCGATCGCGGCCGGGCCATGGCTCTGCTTTGCATCAAGGAACTGGGAAAGTCTGGGATTCTGGACACAGGGACCAGGAGAGAACCTTGGAGACACGAATAGGACCAAAAAAAAATGAAGGCTGCTTCATGTTCCTTGTGTACGTTTTGGCTTCGAGCTGAAAGAGGGGAGATTTCCATGGAATATTGGGAAGGAATTGTTCCCTGTAAGGGTGGGGAGGCCCTGGAATAGAATTCCCAGATTTGCTGTGGATCCCTGGAAGTGTCCAAGGCCAGGTTGGATTGGGATTGGAGCACCCTGGGATAGTTAAAGGTGTCCCTGCCCATGGCAGGATGGGAATGGATGGGATTTAAGGTCTTTTCCAGCCCAAACCATTCCAGGATCCCATGATTTTGACGCCAGTCTCGACTTCCAGCCTGGTGGGAGAGTTGGGATCAGGTGGTTCTGTAGTTGTTGAGTGTCTGCAGTTAAACCCGGCTGCAAACGAGGATAAAGCCTGGAATTCCTGGAGTCATTCCTAGAGTAATTCCTGGAATTTCTCAAGGTGATGCCTTCCCACCCTGAACTTGGAGTGTCAGGAATCTTCCCCACCCGTGACTGGTGTGAAGATCCTTGGAGAGATCCTTCAGCATCCCAGGAGCCCTGAGAGCAGCTGGATGCTCCAGCTCATTTTGGGTGATCCAACTTCTGCACCCAACAACTTCCATTCTCTTGACTCCCCAAAACCACTTAATTAAGAATATCCTTCCCTGCCTTTGGATGTTGAACAAGGGAAAAAACAGATATCACGAAATCTTCTGTTCCCTTGGATTTTTGGGTATGTGCCTATCCAGATTTCCCATCTTTGCTCCAAACCATGGAGCTTCCAGAGATCTCTGCCCACTTTGGGCTCGTTGAGGTTTCAGAGGAGCTGCCCCGTGCTCAGCTGTGGCAGCTGCACCCGAGGTGCTTCCCTTGCCCACCCCTGCCCTTCCTTCTGTTTATTTATTTATTTTCCCATTTAACAAAAATAACGAAGCAGAAATCACTTCTTGATGCTGTCAGAGGGACAAATTGTGTTCCTGTGCCTGCTCTCATCCCAGAGCCTCTGATATCCCAAATCCCACCGTTTTCCCTGGTTCCAAACTCCTCAAGTTGGGCTTTTGCTGTTGGCTGGTTTTGCTTCTGCTTCTCGGGCTTCTCCTGGTGCCCAGACCTCTTGATTCCTTCAGAGGAAAAACCTCTCCGTGGAGCTGGTTACTCCTCGAATTGTTAAAGACCCCAAAAAAACCCCAGACTGAATAAAACAACATTAAATATTTTTAATGAAAGCCCCTTTCAGCCCTGCCTGCAGGAGCTGGTTGTGACCATCACCCCCAGTGTGATTTTCCTCTGCCTTGAGCTTCCCCCAGCTCCAGCCAAAACACTTCCAGCTGTTGACCTTGGGCATCTTGGACACAGCCAAGGGTTTTTCCTCTTTTTTCTTGGAATGTCAGGGATTTGTACTGGGCTGCAGTGGCTGGTTTATTTTTGGTGTGGTGAGGATAATTACTGCATTTGCTTTTTTTCCCCCTTTTCCTGTTTTTTTTTTTTTTTAATTTTTATTTGTCTGCTTGTCCTTGAGCTTCTGGTGGGAGCTCAGCTCTGCCATGTGTTGGTCCTGTTGCCAGATCCCATTTTCCCAAAATATCATTGAGGTGGGAAATGTTTGCCTCTGGCAAAGGATACCCTGTGGAGTTTTCTTCTCCACAGCTCTGGAATGCAGCCTCTGAGATGGGCTCAGCTTCTGTGGAAGTTTGGGAGAGATCCCGGGTCAGGCAGGGGATGTGGCCTTCCAGGTTGGTTGGATCAGCTCCACTTTTGGCTCTTTGGGGTTTTCCAGTTGAGTTGGTCTTTGCAGGAGACAAATTCCACTCGGAACTGAGTTAGTTCTTGGAGCTGGTGCTGCTCTCTGTGGGTTTTCCATGGTGAACCTGAGATATTTCCGGGCTGTCTCCTGAGCTGAGATGGGGATGGTCAAAGTCAAGACCAAAATCCCAGTTTTACTCAGGAAAAGCTCCAGTGGTGAAACTTTGTTGAAACGTGGCGATTTGCTGATGGCACTGAGGGTTCTTCCATGGGTGACCACAATCGGCCTTGCTCCCAGCCCAAGGGCCATCCCTCCCAGAACATCCATCCTCCTCCCAAACCAGCAACTCCAGTTTATGGGGTCACTTCTGGAATGGCCAGCCCTGGGCAGGAGAGGCCCTTCTCATTCCTGGGAAATCAGGGCATGGATGCCTGTCCCGGCTGGGGGTGGCAGGGTGGATGTTGGGGCTGTTGGAAGGGACGCTGCTGTCGTGGTGGCAGTGTCACCGGCCATTCCGTGTGTCCCATGGTGGATGGAATCCAAAGCACCTTCCCAAAGGAATGTGTGTGCAGCCATTGCCTCTCTTTTCTTGAGTCTGGGCATCAGGAGCTCCAAGGCTCGGAGCATTCCATGGATCCAAGGCTGAGGAGCATCCCATTGGTGCACGGCTGAGGAGTATTCCACAGGTCCAATGCTGAGGAACATCCATCCCATGGATCCAAGGCTCAGAGTATCCCATGGATCCAAGGCTAAGGAGCATCCCATTGGTCCAAGGCTGACAAGCATCCCATGGCTCCCAAGGCTGGTGAATATTCCATAGCTCCAAGGCTGAGGAGGAATCTATGGGTCCCAAGGCTGAGGAATATTTCATGGATCCAAGCCTGAAAAACATCCTGTTGGTCCAAGGCTGAGGAGAATCCCATCAGTCCAAGGCTGAAGAATATTCCATAGATCCAAGTCTGAGGAGGATCCTGTTGGTCCAAAGTTGAGGAGCATCCCATGGCTCCAGCGCTGAGGAGCATTCCATTGGTCCAAGGCTGGGGATCATCCTGTTGGTCCAAGGCTGGGGAATATCCTTCCCTCCAGCAGCCATCCCCGTGTGCCCAGGAGCCCTGACCACAAGCCAACCTTGGCTGGAAGGTTTCCCTCCTCCTTCTTTACCTTGGCAAATCCTGACCCCACATGAACGTCACCTCCTAACTTGGCTCCAGCCTCTTTTTCCAGCTCCGTAAATCCACACAGTGGCTCCAGTGTTCAGCTCCTGGGAGGGCTCCACGGAGCCAGGGATCAGACTCGGGTCTGCTGGTGGCTGAAGTCACTCAGGGCCCGTTAGTGGTCACATCTTGGCCACCCCTCGTGGGTGTCCAACACGTGTCACGTCAGCACGGAGTGACAGAGCCCGGCCCTGTCACAGCTGGAAACCAAGAATGGCTCTGCTTCTGTCCTCCTCCCACAAAAAAAAAAAAATTAGGGACAAGAAAGGGGTTTGTTCTTAATGAGTCTGATGCAAAGCTGAGTAAATAGAATTAATTAATTGTTTTCTTGGTATCTACTGGGTTTACTTGGGATGGAGCTGTAGAGGTTGGTGTGGCCAAGGTGGTCCTTGGTGCCAGCTGAGCTCCAGCCTTGAGGGGACGCCTTCGGAGGCCACCAAGCTCAGGGTGACATTGGCAACCAACCAGAGACATCAGCTGGGCTTGGGGTCTCTGTGCTTGGGGCTCTCTTTGTTTCTCTTTGTCCTGGAGCCCCATTTGTTGCAGGATCTTGAGTTCAGATCCACAGATTTTGGGTTGTCCTTTTTTTTTTTTTTTAAGGGTTTTGTTTGGTTTTGTGTGGTTTTTTTAAACTAAAACAAAGCTGAAAACACCCAAAACAAACCAGAAAAAAAAATCAATCCAACCAAAAAACCTCCACGAAATACCACTTGGTCCAGTTGAAAATGGACTTCTGGGCAATTAATGAAAGGTTTGTTTTTTTAAGTAAACCTCTTAGAAATATTTTTAAAATTTACAAGTACTCGTCGTTCGTTTGTTTTGACGCTCTGGGAAGCGTTCATGTTTTTGGGTGATGGTTTGGGGTTTTTTTGCCGCCTTCAGCAAGTGCAGAACTGTTGTTTTTTTAAAAAAAAGGCAAATCAGGATGGCACAGGCAAGGCAGGAAAAATTTTCAGAGCTGATTTACTGAATTTGCCCCCAGTTTAGGGGGATTTGGGGCAGCCAGATGGGGGATCCAGAAGCTTCTGGAGCAGGAGATGAGCCCTGGGAGGTCTGTGGGGTCTGCAGGCTCCATCCGTGGCCACACAGAGAGGATCCACTGGGATTATCCTCGGGTTTGTGCTACCAAACAATTGCTCATTATTTCCCCATCACGTTTCCATCCTCTGCAAAACATCCCCGTGCTGCCTTATGGATTGGGAAAGTCAGGAAATTCGGTGTTGAAATTATTGGGCCGGCGTGCGGTGTTTATAGAAAACCGTACATTTAATACCGAAGGATTCCCGTTTTTTGGCCCGCTTTCCCTGGTGTCTGAATCCCCTGGATTTGCACATCCAAATATCCTTAATCGCATCAATCCCGATGCTTGTTGCGGGTGGAGGAGGAATTCTGTTGGTAGCAAGAAAACAAAATAATTGGAAACTCTGAGAGGGCCCGGAGCCTGTCAGGCTTTGTTTTCCATGGAAAGGCTGCGTTAATTCCCTCGGAGAGCCGGCGGGAGGGCTCTCCGTGCTACTGCAGGGGTTGGATTTCAGGGATCAAAACCCACCTGGTTCAGGCCAGGAGGCACCAACAGGTGAAGGGAAGCTGTGGCTGCGCCTGGAAGGGTCCAGGGTTGGGTTGGACAGGGTTTGGAGCCACCTGGGATGGCAGAAGCGTCGGGGATGGACCTGGGTGATCCTTCAGGTCCATCCCACCCCATCCCACGATCCCACAGCAGCCTGAGGTGCTCCTGCGGCGCGGTGGGGACTGGCAGCGCGCTCCCGATGGCGCGTTAAGATGAATGGCTATTTATTTGAACAACCATTCCATTTCAGTAGCTCTTAATGAGTCCTTTGATAGCGAGTTCCTTAATTAACGAGGCAGCCTCTCGGCGTTTCCTCTCCCTAATTGGGAACAGATTGGCCGTTTCCAAACAAACGCTGCCGGCAGCGGGGCCGGCTCCGCAGGGGCTGCTCCTGGGGATCCACAGCCTTCTCTCTCTGCCCAGGGATGGGATTGGGATGGAAGGAGAGGGTTTCATGGAGATCTCCTCAAGTAGGATGGACTTGGTGAGGAGTAGCCCATGGACACTGGGCTTTGGGACTGCCCAGGGAGGTTTGGAGTCCCCATCCCTCGAGATGTCACCCTGAACGTGGCACTCAGTGCTCAGGATGGGGACAAGGTGGGGATTGGGCACAGGTTGGACTCGGTCATCCTGGAGGGCTTTTCCAGCCTCAGTGATCCTGTGGTGACACGCTCTGGTGGGAGCCCCTTGGCTGCGTCTCTGGGAGAGGTTTGGAGTTTGACTCCTCACTCCCGCTGCTTGGAATGGCCAAAGGGAACCTTCTGGAACCTTCCTGCGTGTCCAGAGGGAGCCTGGCTGGGATGGGACAGGCAGTGTCACCTTGAGGGACACAGGGAACCTTCTGGATCCTTCTGTGTGTGCAGAGGGAGCCTGGCTGGGATGGGACAGGCAGTGTCACCTTGAGGGATACAGGGAACCTTCTGGAATGTTCCTGTGTGTCCAGAGGGAGCCTGGGTGGGATGGGACAGGCAGTGTCACCTTGACGGACACAGGGAACCTTCTAGATCCTCCCTATGTGTCCCAAGGGAGCCTGGATGGCACAGGGAGGGCAGTGTCACCCTGAGGGACACAGGGAACCTTCTGGAATGTTCCTGTGTTTCCAGAGGGGGCCTGAGTGGCACAGGGAGGGCAGTGCAACCTTGAGGGACACAAGGAACCTTCTGGAATGTTCCTGTGTGTCCAGAGGGAGCCTGGGTGGGATGGGACAGGCAGTGTCACCTTGAGGGATACAGGGAACCTTCTGGAATGTTCCTGTGTGTCCTGAGGGAGCCTGGGTGGCACAGGGAGGACAGTGCCACCTTGAGAGGTGTCATGGCAATCCTGAGGTTCCATCAGGAGCCGTGGACAGAGGGATTCATTGCAGAACTCTGGTTTCAAACAGATTGAGCCCCAAAACAATAAATCCATGGATTTTGCTCTGTTAACACTCTCGGAATGGCTTTGCCTGACTGAGGTTGGACCAAGGAGGCACTTGGGCATCTTGGCCATGGAGATCTGTGAACTTTCACCTGTGATCCCCATTCTCCTCAGTGCAAATCCAGGTTTTAATGGGATTTTCGAAGGTCTTACATAATGAGTGACCCCACAGCACTGTTCTGGGATTGCTTGGCATGATTTGAAGCACTCCAGTTTCCTGCCAGGTCGGTGAATGAGCAGTTGGTGCCTTTGAGGTGTTTGTTTTTCCCTTTCCCTGCAGAGAGCTCATGGTTCCATTCCTGCTCCTTGCTCCCTGTTCGGATCTCATCCCACCCTTTGGACAAGCTGCTCCCGGGCTGGAGGGACGGGGGTGTCCAGGCAGGGTGTTCCTGAACCCAGACAGGGCTGGAGCCACGCCGGGGAGCAGGATGGAGATGTCACCAGTGATTGCTGGCACCGGGACAGCCTTTGGGAGTGCCCTGGTTCTGCCACGCTCCCCAAAACCATCAGGGAATTAACTCAGAGCTGGAGCCATCCTGGCTGAGCACAGCGGCTCCTCTGAGCAGCCCCAGGGCTCTCCTGGAGCAGTGGCAGCCACGGTGACACCTCAGAGCTTCCCTCTCCTGGGATGGCACCTCGGAACTCCCAGGATGACACCTAGGAGCTTCCCTCTCCTGGGATGACACCTTGGAGCTTCCAGGATGGCACCTCGGAGCTCCCAGGATGGCACCTTGGAGCTTCCCATCCCTAGGATGGCACCTTGGAGCTCCCAGGGTGGCACCTCAGATCTTCCCTCTCCCGGGATGGCACCTCGGAACTCCCAGGATGACATCCTGGAGCTTCCTACTCTGTGCCAAGGCACAAGTTCCAGCACCACTGCCAAGGGTGGGGCAGGGAATGATTTTGGGAGAGTCGGGGCCGTGGCCAACACGTCCATGCCAGGCTGGACTCCTCGTGTCCCGCGGCCGGGCGGGCCCGTCCGGCTCTTCCAGCGCCGCACGAAAACTCAAAAATGAACCAGAAAAAAACAAACCCCAATGCTGTGAAGTGAAACTCCGCCGTAAATCAGCTCCGAAGAGCCAAGGTGGGCATGTGTGGCAGGAGGATGTGCTCGGTTCCTGCCAGCCCGGGCCGTTCCTGGCGGGAATGCAAACAACCCTCAGCTGCAGCAGCAGCTTATTAGCGCTGAAATATCAGCGGCCGCGCGCTCGTTTGTCTCCTGTCAGCAGCAGCTGCTTATCCAGCAGATTTCCCGCTGTATTCCTGGGGAAATAGCCCCAAATTGATGTTC
Source organism: Drymodes brunneopygia (assembly GCA_013400955.1). NCBI lineage: Eukaryota > Metazoa > Chordata > Aves > Passeriformes > Petroicidae > Drymodes > Drymodes brunneopygia. Next base: position 12,459 of record VZTZ01006179.1, read on the forward strand.
ACAGGCCACGGCTGACTTTATAAGGAGCTGCTGTGACTTGCGGAGCGCAGGGGTGAGGCAGGAAAGGATTAAGTTGGGTCTTATTTATAAGGAGTGAAAGCCATAAATTCTGGGAGGGTTTTAAATCTCGGTGCCCAGGGCAGGAGCTGCTGCTCATCCCTGGTGGTACCTTCTGTTCTCTGAGCAGACATTTAACACCGTGATTGAAACTCCTGTGGCATCTCTGAGCTCTCTGATCATAAATATGAGGGGGAAAAAAGGGGATTCAGGCTTAAAAAGCAGAAAAAATAATTTCGTATACTTTTGCTTTTCCTTCAGGTAATGCTGGTTCTAAACTGTGAGGCATCCGTGTGTTCTTTAGGAGGAAAAACTTTTTTTAAAGCAGAAAGATTTTTAGGGGTTTAAACCTCAAGAAAAATGGAAATAAAAGGTTGTGTTCTGAGCTGGCCCGAGAAGATTCAGGTTCAGGGTGAGGACAGGGGACATTTGCACCTGAAACAGTTTTAGGCCTGGCCTAATCCTGTGTGGAAAAGGCCAGAGGAGGGAAGGCTGAGCCAGAAGCTGCTCCTGGGCTTGTTTGGATCCCCTTTGCCATCCCTGCAACAAGTCCTGGGAGAACATTCCCGTAAGGAATATCCTGGAGTGCCCCTTCCACTGGGGGAAGCCTCTCAGAGTCTGGTGCTGCCAAGCCCTGATGATTTAATTGCTTTTCCCATCCCATTTTTCCCTGCTTGGGGTTTAATTTCATGACTTTTCATCTCAGTTGTTTGCTCTTTTTCACCCCCTCATGGTGTCCCTTGTCATTCACTCTGTCCTGACCAGGAACTGGTGCCCAGGGCAGGTTTGGGTCACCCTTCAGGTACCTCCCTGTGCTGATCTGACCCCTGCTTGGGGGGTAAGAGAGGAGTTCCTCTGAAATACTGAGGGACAGAAAACCTTCCTGGGGTTTTTCCTTTCGTGGTGAGAGACAGGAGGGCACCCAGTGGGACCTGGAGAGGTGAGCATGGGGGAAGCTCCTCAAATTCATCTTGAGGGGCATTTCCCTGGAGAAGGGAAGGCTCCAGGCAGAGCTGAGAGCCCCTTGCAGGGCCTGAAGGGGCTCCAGGAGAGCTGGAGAGGGACTGGGGACAAGGCCTGGAGGGACAGGACACAGGGAATGGCTTCCCACTGGGAAAGGGGAGATTGGGCTGGGATGTTGGCAAGGAATTGCTGTGTGGGAGGGTGGGGAGGGGCTGGGCTGGAATTGCCAGATTTGCTGTGGCTGCCCCTGGATCCCTGGCAGTGCCCAAGGCCAGGTTGGAGCGCCCTGGGACAGTGGGAGGTGTCCCTGAGCATGGATGGAATGGAATGGGGTGGGATTTAAGATCCAATCCAAACCATTCCATGACTCACCCTGGGGTGAGAATCTCCAAGGCTTCTCCAGGGGTTACAACTCTGTGTAAATTCCCACTGATGTGGAGCTTGAGTTACTCCAGGGATTTTCCCCCTGTTCTTCCAGGAGGGGTCAGGAACCCTGTCCCCTGTCCTCAGCAGGGTCCCAGGGCTTGGCTGCAGAGCTTTGATTTCCCATCCTCTGCTTCCATCTGGGACTTCTCAACGACACATGGAGAGGCTGAGGGCACTTGGAATGTCCAGCTGGAGCAGAGGAGGCTCAGGGGACACTCCTAAGGGGCAGCTGGGACAGGGACAGGACCCAGGGAGTGGCTGGAGCTGGGCCAGGGCAGGCTCAGGCTGGAGGTCAGGGAAAGGTTCTTCCCCCAGAAGGTTCTGGGCACTGCCCAGGCTCCCCAGGGAATGGGGACATTCCCAACTCTGCCAGAGCTCCGGGAGCATTTGGACACCACTCCCGGGGATGCCCAGGGTGGNGGGTTTTGACAGCGCTGCCAGGGATGGACAGGATGGGATTTTGGGGTGTCTGTGCAGGGACAAGACCTGGATCCGTGATCCTGTGGGTCACTCCCAACTCTGGATATTCCCTGATTCTGTCAAAACTCCTTGGCCACAGCAAAAACTCGAGTGTCTGTTGGAAGTAATGAAGAAAAATCACAGCCGGGCAGCGCCGCACTTCCCGCAGCTTTGGGGGATGAGGAATTGGCACGAGCGGGGTTTTAAATAACCCAGCGTGTCAGGAAAGCACAAACAAATGATGAAAAGCAGAGAGAAAACCCCCGAGCTCTGCTAAACTTTATGGTTGCCATGCTTCATCTTCATTTTGGTGCAGGTGTTTGTTGGGGAGGTGAGTGATGGGCGCTCCGGCGAGCGGGAGATGGAGCACCCTGCCCTGCAACGCACGGCTCGGCTCCTTTTTGAAATAAAAAATGCATTTTTCCCCTCCTGCTGAAGATGGATGTGGCCTGAAGATCCAGACCAACTTTGCAGAGCTGGGAAAAAAAAGCCTTCCCAGCACAGACATCAAATATTCCTGTGTGGTGATAACGAAACCGGCGACGCCGAGCTGGAAACGCGGCGTAAACTCTGCATTTAATCCCAGTTTAAACACAGCTTGTAAAGCACTTGTAAGAGCTGGTGAGAGCTCCTAAGCCACACCTGGGTGTCAGGAGAGCGTGTTAAGAGTCTTTTGTGAGGGTTTGAGAAGATAATCTCCTGCTGGAGCTGCTGTCAGGGCAGCGCCATGATCCAAATCCACCCTCGTGTGGTTGCACACGCAGGCACCGGGATGGTTCCCCGTGATGTCAGCCCCAGGGTTTGTGCAAAATCCCGCTCTTGTGCCAAAGGATTTCCACATTTTTATGGGTTTAATTCGTGTCCCAGATCCACCTGCCACAGAGGGTCAGGTTGTGGCTGGGAATGCCATGATCAGGTTGGACAGGGCTTGGAGCAACCTGGGATGGTGGGAGGTGTCCCTGCCTATGGAATGGGATGGGTTTTAAAGTCCCTTCCTGCCCAAACTTTCTGTGTTTCTCTGATAATCCATGGGAAGTTGGATCCTCCTTGGGATGCGATGAGAACAGTTCAAGCTTTGTGCACCCCAAAGCTCTCCTGGACTGGAGCTTCTCCCAGCTGTACCCAGCAAGGTCCAACCCTTCCCTCAGCCATGGGCACTTCCAAAGGGGATTCTCCTGGGGGAAGGCGGTTGTGACATTGAGCACTGTGGGAAGATCCCATCCCGGATGGGACATGTGGAGGCTGGGCTGGTCTGGAGAAGTTCTGTGCTGGTGGCCTTAACTGAGCAGGCTGGTCTGGTCTGGAGAAGTTCTCTGGTGGATTTAACCAAAGAGGCTGGGCTGGAGAAGTTCTCTGGTTGCTTTCCAAGGAGGTTGGACTGATCTGGAGAAGTTCTCTGGTGGCTTTAACTGAGGAGGTTGAGCTGGGCTGGAGAAGCTCTCTGATGGATTTAACCAGGGAGGTTGGGCTGGGCTGGAGAAGTTCTCTGGTGGATTTAACCAGGGAGGTTGGGCTGGTCTGGAGAAGTTCTCTGATGGATTTAACTGAGGAGGTTGGGCTGGTCTGGAGAAGCTCTGGTGGATTTAACTGAGGAGGTTGGGTTGGTCTGG